>CM041636.1:824502-835090 GCA_023333625.1 Bothriochloa decipiens | reverse complement strand
TGACGGTTTTTTCAATTTCCTTGACGGTAAGTGCACCATAAGAGAATTTCGACTTTCCAGTAGTGACTACTGAAAACAGCATTTTTACGTACTGAGTGCAAAAATTTATCGAGTACCGTACTGAGCAAAGAAAAGCACTTGGCAAAGGTCGCTTTGCCGAGTGCTAGATACTCAGCAAAGAGAGGCACTCGGCAAAGCATCTCTTTGCCGAGTGCTAGGCTCTTGGCAAAGCAGGGCACTTGGCAAGCCTTCAATCTTTGTCGAGTGCCAGGCACTTGGCAAAGATTTTTTTTTTACAACTTCTTTGCCGAGTCTCAGGAGCCATGCACTCAGCAAAGAAGAGTGCCAGCCTTGGCACTCGGCAAAAAAATTGCACCCAAAAATTTTATGTAGTCCTCCTATAGTACCTACATCTACATGTTCAAATTTAGTGTATTTTTTGGCCTTTTGATATATTTAGTTAATTTATTTCTTTTCATTTATTTTTTTAGAAAAAACAATTTTGAACTGCACGCGCATCGAATAATGGAATTTAGTGATTTAAAAAATAATATTCATGTTACTGAGTGTCATGTGAGGTCGTGTCCAGGAACTAATGGACCCAAAATTTAAACCATCTTGTTCATGAAATATGACCACAAACTTGTGGGCTAATTGTTTTTAATTCTATAAAATGCAAACGAAATCTGAAAACCATAAAACTTGTGGAGATGTCATGATATATTATGTGGAGGTTGTGATAAAAATTTGAGAAGGTTTTGTGCACGTAGTCACGTATGATGTTTACAAATCAGGACATCTCCACATGTGATATTCGCACTCGCAATACATGGGTTCAATCCTTATAGAATGTTGTCGGCCCCATACACTTGTTGGCCCATGTCCGTTATTCCCCTCAATCTCCCCCCGACATCTCCTTCCAACAACCGAATGTACTCCTTTTCATTGATAATTCCTAGATATCTATGGAGGAGTGTGTTCATGGAGCATGTGATTGATGAATTGGTCCATGGTTAGGACGAAGGGGTATGAACATACGACCGAGCTACAAAGACAAGCTTCAAAATGCATGTTGGTACCACTACTCCCTGCATGCATGACTTCCTAGTGTATCGGTTATTCTGCGCCTAGTGTGTTCACAAGAAGTTCCGATCCCATACCCAACATGCAAGGAAGGTGTGAGGGTCATTTGGTTGAAGAAGGGTGGCAAGTATTTGTTGTTCAACAAACATCATCAATTCCTACATCTTGACCATCCATTTAGACAAGACACCAAGAACTTTACAAAAGGTGACATAGTGATAGACCCTAAACCACGAATGATAACTCGTGCCAAGGTTCATGCTCAGATAGATGCTCTCGTGCCCAACCAAGAAGGTGTTTTGTGGGATATGGTGAGCAACATATGTGGACTCATAAGTCAGGCTTGACGAGGCTCCCCTATTTCGATGACCTTCTTCTGCCACATAATGTTGACGATGTAATGCACACTAAAAAAATCTCACTGAGGCACTTTGGGAAACACTCATGGACATTGAAAAGTCTAAGGACAACACTAAGGCTACAGTGGACCTGGTGACACTATGCGATAGACCAAACAAGAGATGAAGCCTCCTAGAGGCGGCAAGACATGGAAAAGACCTAATGCTGATTTCGCCTTAAAATAAATCCAATCAAAGGAGGAAAGTATTTCAATGGATCCCAACGTTAAAATTCCCTAATGGGTATGCAGCGAATCTGAGGCTTAGTGTTAAAGACTACCACATATGGGTTGAACGGCTTCTTCTTGGTTAGTGCTCATAGAGTTGAGCAATTTCTTCCACTAGCTTTGTGCCAAGGAGCTTATCAGACCGTCATTGAACACTTGGAAAAAGTGGCACCTGTGTTGCTCTGTAAGTTGGAGAAGATCTTTCCACCTAGCTTCTTCTTGCTAATGTAGCATTTGATTGTGCACTTCCCATACGAGGCACGTATGAGGGGCTCGTGTAGGCCTGTTGTTGCAAGAGATGTTTGAAGACTCTTCGTAAAAATATAGAAATAAATCCAATTGAGGCTTACATTGCAGAGACATACATTTTAGAGAATGTGTCAAACTTCATAGAAAAATACTACATTGAGAACCTTCCTAGCGTGCATAATCCCCCTCCCCTCGTTATAATGCTGGCAAAAATGAATCGAGACTCAGCCTTTTCCAAGGGAAACTCAAAACCGCAAGTGCATCAACCACTGAATATCATGCTATATGTGTTGACCAACATTGCCAAGGTGTAGATATTCATTAAGTAAGTTCTCAACGAACTTGTTTCAATACGCGTCACTATTCTGCATCCAACCCTATTGTTTCTCATTGGTACAGGAAATTTGTTTGTCAATCCTGGCATGAATCAAGGGATCCTACCCTGCAGTAGACTAATACCCTTCTTTCACTAGGTGCGGGAGCAGGGAGGCCTGACTTCATTTCTTGGTTCAAATAGAAGATTTGTCCAATTTAGCTTGTACTTAGTTCGAGATTCCAAGTTGATCATACATTCGAATAATATAGCGATATGTCATGCTTGAGCTTCTAGGCCCAAACCAATGCGTCTATAAGTGCTGAGTTGAGACAGGTTGCAAACGATTGTCACGTTAGAGTCAAGTCATTTGCTAGTTATGATGTAAATGATTATCGCTTTCACATAGCAAGCTATGAGCAAATTCGGTCCTATCGAAAAACCACAAACAACAGAGTTTTTATGCCCGACACTGATGACCTCGACTATTATGGAAGAATTGAAGATATCATGGTTCCAAACCCCTTAATGCTATCGCCATTACTATTTAATATAGTGGCGGACATGTTGGCCATAGTGATTGCCAGAGCTAAGGAAAAAGGTAAGTTGAAGAAGTTATTCCTCGTCTTATTCCAGATAGCTTGTCTATCCGATAGTATGTGTATGATACAGTGATTTTTATGTGTCATGATATTGAAAAGCAATAAATATGAAACTAATACTGAGTACTTTTGAACAACTATCAAGGCTCAAAATAATTTTTCACAAGAATGAAATCTTTAATTTTGATAAAGAAAAAGAACACGAAGTGTCCTATTTGCAGCTATTTGGGTGCAAAGTTGGGAAGTTCCCCTTTCTCTTTATTGGTTTACCTATGAACACTAGGAAGTAAAGACTGGCAAATGATTGAGAATAGAATTGAAAGGAGGTTGAATGGATAGAAAGGTAACATGCTTTCGGTTGGGGTCATCTAGTCTTAATTAACTCGGTGCTTTCTAGTTTACTGATATTTATGATGTCTTTTTTGAACCACCAAGAGGATTGTTAGAAAGTCGATTCTTTCAGATCAAGATTCTTCTAGCAAAATGACCGACACAAAGGGTCAATATAGATTAGCCAAGTTACAAATTGTGCCAGACAAAAATATCAGGTGGTTTAAGTATACAAAATTTGGACATATAAAACAAATGTTTGTTGAGTAAATAATTATTTAAATTGTTGAATGAGGATGGTATGGGTGACAGTGACCGTTAAGGAATAAGCACTGATGGTTTAAGTATACAAAATTTGGACATATAGAATAGCCTGATGAGTGTTAGACACCTTCATAGGGTTTGGCTCATTCAAGGTGAAAGACGGGTCACAAACCCGATTCTAGTTTGATCTGGTTGGAAAACAAACCTTCAAAAGATAGATTCCCATCGTTGTTTAATACTGTAACACGAAAACAAGATTTTGTGGCAGAAGTATTTAGTGCATCCCCACTAAATAATTCTTTTGGTCAAAATTTGTTCGGTGCAAATATAACGGATTGGCACAGGATTGTTACCTCTTTATAGGAAGTGAACTTACAAGAAAAAAGAGATGTTTTTGTCTCGGCATTACATTCATGCTTCTCTGTCAAATACATGTGTGCTGTGTTAATTAACAATAGGGTTAGAGTTTCACAAAATATTTGACAAATTAAATTTCCAAAAAAAATTGTGGTATTTAAAAAAAGGTGTGATCTTAACTAAGGATAACCTTGTTAGAAAACACCGGAATAGCGACATGAGGTGTGCCTTATGTCATTTAACAGAAAACATTAATCATCTTTTTCTGAATTGTTTTTATGTCAAATTATTGTGGCGAGCGGTACATATGTTGTTTGGAATATCACCCGCCATAAGTATAGATGATATTTTTAATAGGCGGTCAAAGAGGGCTAATAAAAAAATAAAACACATTGTTGTTGACAGATATGGCGATACTTTGTTGGACTGTGTGGATAACGAGAACGATATGGTTTTTGACAAATGTAGAGCAAAATATTTTTTGTAGGTACTCTTTGGGGGAACTCATTCGCTCTGGTCATGGGCACAATTGCAGGGGCGTTATGATCTGCAGGTTGGGATAATATGAGCTGGGCAGCATCTTGAGACGTTAGCAATGTATTTTTTTAATTCCAATGGATGGTTGTCAATTAGATTTATCGGCTCTACTTAGTTAGAACTTTACATTCATTTTATATCTCCATGTGTTTGGGACCTTCTTTAGCTCGTGCTTTGGCCTACAGACAGGGTATTTTTTTTTAATAATTAACCACTAGCGCGTCGACGCTTAACTTCATTTTTGACATAAATAGTAAATAGAGGTAACAGAGGAAGGAAGAAGAATGTTGAATTTTATTTATTTTTAGTTTTTTTAAAAAAATTTTACAATTTTAATTTTTTGTTTCGAAATATGACAGAACTAGTCGCCCACAGTGGGCGTTTTTTAAAAAATGCCCACTGTGTGGGCGTTATATGTGACGTGGCACAAGGCCGGCCGCCGCCGGTGCCAGCTTTTGCGGGCGGCCCACTAGCGCCCAAAAAACGCCCACTGCGTGGGCGTTTTTTGGTGGCGAGGGGGCCGCCTGCAAAAGTGCGCGCTGTTTTGCGGACGGGCCTAGGAGTAGCCAAAAAACGCCCACACACCGCCTATATATACCCAGCCCCCTCTTCAGATTTTCATTATATTCACTAAATTTTTCCAGAAAAAAAGAAAGAGGAGAGGAGGGAGGGGAAGGAAGTAAACGGCGAAGCCCTGTCAGTTTGAGACCTCGGCTTTTAGGTAAGTTTCTCATACATTACAAGTCTGTTGCTATGCATTAGTAAAATATAATGTGCACTAGAGTTGTTTAGTTTTTAGTTGACTCTGGGTAGATCTGTGAGTAGTATGTATATTAGATCTATAAATAATAATGTTAGAGCATTGCAGTTCATGTTAGAAATAATGATGTTTCTTCAATGCTTTAAACAATGGATTGCATGATTTGAAATGTGACGAATATCGTATTTTCTCTGAATAGATATATTTAGGGTTTAGGAATAATGATGTTTATGCTATGCTTTAAACAATGGATTGCATGATTTGAAGTGTGACGAATATTGTATTTTCTCTTAATAGATATGTTTACGGTTTAGGGTTTAGGGTGTAGGGTTTAGGAATAATGATGTTTATGCTATGCTTTAAACAATGGATTGCATGATTTGAAATGTGACGAATATCGTATTTTCTCTGAATAGATATGTCAACCAAAGTGATGTTTCGGTTGTTCCATGGTAGTGGCACTGTCAGATATGGCCCGTATGGTATAGATCTGTCTGATTTTGGGTCAACACTAAAGGGGATAGATAGGCCAGCGGAAAGAAATTTTTGGTCAGTGTGTAACTGGTTAATGAGGGCATTTTATATCAACCCAGAGGTTAACACAATAAAAGTAAATGTAGTAGTCAACCGTGGCAATGAAGAATGTTTCTGGGAATTGATGTCGGTAGATTGTACCGAAACATGGAAATGGTACGTAGAAAATGCATTGCAGCGGGGCTGGGAACCCAGCATTTTCATGGAGGTGCACGATAAAGACAATGCAACCTTGCAAGATGTAGAGGGTACAAGCATGGTTAGGACTGATGCTGAAATGGAAGAGAGAAACGACCGTGCTCAGCAAGGAGAAGAACAGGGACAAGATGTGCGGGAACCAGAAAGAGAAGGAGAAGCCAGTGAGCCGAGAGGCTTGGCAGATGAGGGCGAGAGGATCAACTCCATTGTTCAGGCAACGGAAAACGAAGATACGGCGAATGAGGAAGTGGAGGGTGATGAATCTTCTGGTGAGGAAGGATGCAATGTGAATCCATGGCAATGGTCTAATGAAGACTTCTCTGGACTTGCTATTTCAGAGGGATACCATGTTCCATGGGAGTATAAGGAGAATGAGATAATCGAGGGAGCGATGTACGCAGAGAAGGAAGAATTGATGGAGGCAGTCAAGCATTGGGCTGTATCACTGCAGAGGGAGTTCTGGGTAGCAAAGTCCACAAAGTGTGTATATGAAGTTAAGTGCATGAGATCCAGCGATGGTTGTCCATGGATGGTGCATGCATTCAAGGGAAAGTGGAAGGATTATTGAAAAGTGTCAATAGTCACTGAGCACAACTGTCACTTGAAAGGTGTAGAGAAGTACCACAGGAACATGACATCTGCATTTATTGCTGCAGAGATGTATTCAGATGTTGTGCATAATCTGGGATACGAGCCAAGGTCAATAATAAGGCATATCGAAGATAAATTCAAATACACCATTTCATATGCTAAGGCGTGGAGGGCAAAACAGAAGATTATCGAGATGAGATTTGGCACATTCAAAGCCTCATATGATAATTTACCATCTCTTCTTCAATGCATAGCCGCCAGAAATCGAGGGACATGTACAGATCTTATAACATTCCTAACCATGGAGAATGACCGTGCAGTTTTGGTCTTGCAACGTGCTTTCTTTGCACTAGGTGCTTGCATCAGGGCATTTGTGCATTGTCGTCCAATACTCTGTATTGACAGGACATTTCTGACAGGTAAATACAGAGGTCAGATACTAACAGCAATTGCCGTGGATGGGAACAATCAAGTTCTACCACTGGCATTCGCTTTTGTGGAGAGCGAGAATACCGATAGTTGGTACTGGTTTCTCAAGCAGGTGAAGGTTAGCATTGTTGGTATGAGGTCTGGTGTATGCCTAATTCATGACCGTCACGCTGGCCTTCTTCGGGCAATTGAATATCTGAAGAACGGTGATGCAGAGATGGGATATGGTAAAGATTGGCCAGATGTTCAAAGTCGATGGTGTATGCGTCACATGGGTGCTAATTTTTACAAGCAGTTTAAGGGCAAGAGCTTGATGGATCTATTCAAGAGGCTGTGCCGACAGAATCAAGAGAAAAAATTCAACGAGCTTTGGAAGAGGTCGGACGAGCTCACAACGAAGCAAAGGGAAGAGCACTCAAGCCGATCAGCACCTGTTGGTGAGGATGGTCCAGAGGCCTTAGGACCGCTGCCCACAGATGGTCCAAACATTAGAAGGAGATCGACATCTGCTGTGAGAAAATTTTTGCACTAGATAGAGAATGAGCCTAAGGAGAAGTGGTCTTTGCTGCATGATGTCGACAGAGCGCGGTTCGGCATTATGACAACTAATTTGGCCGAAGTTTACAACTGGCTGATGCGTGGTGTTAGAGACCTTCCCCTGGTTGCCATTGTTGAGTTCATCCTGCATGGAACATGCAGATATTTCAGAGACCGGTACCAAGTCGCTGCCCTATCAATGCAAGTGTGAGTTGTTTTCTTCGGACATATGTTGACAAATTATCTGGAGAAAAAACGTAAGAAGGCAAAGGAGCATAGAGTTATAACTCAAGGTACTAGAGAGCACCGATTTGAAATCTTATGTGCTGATAGGGCCAAGCGTGGAATATATAGAACAAGAGTTGTGCAAGAATGCATACTTAAGGAGGATGGGTATTGCGCATGCACGTGCCACAAGCCAAGACTCTACCATAAACCATGTTCCCATGTTATTGCAGCGAGCTCGAAGTGTAGAATACTTGATCGTACTTTTGTATCTCCCTATTTCACCAAGGAAGCCATATTGCATACATGGTCACATGAAATTATGGTTTTGGCATAGCAGGGAATTTTACAGGTACAGTACCGCAACCTAGCTATATTCCAGACCCAAGTAAGATCAGAGACAAGGCTGGGCGTCGAAAGACAAGACGTATTCGAAACGCCATGGATGAGTCCGAAGCAGGTGGAAGGTACAAACGTTGCAGCAAATGCGACAAGGAGGGACATACTTACAAGAAGTGCCCGAAGGACTCAGACATGCCCACAATAGCAGAAGCCCCGCCATCAGGATCCAGATTGGATGGTACCCCGCCAACAGGGGAAGGGACAAATTCTAGGCCCACCAGGTCAAGGCGTGCACGCGTGCCTCGTGGTTCAGTCGTATAGTGATGTGTAGTAAGCTTGGTTAAGATTATGTAATGTACGGTTTTTGCTTTGTTGTAACTAAAGTGAACAAACTTGTTGTTTAAACCTATCTTGGGGATGTAATGTTCTGTGATGTTCTTAATATCTGTCTTGTATTTGAATATATTTCAGTTACATGTTGTACGTGCATTCTTTATGTTTCAAATTCGATCATTTCTTGTTGTACCTTAAATTTATTGTTGTATACTTTTTCACTTTCTGTTTGCATGTGTCATATGTGTTAACTGTGATAATGTCATGCAGGGATGGCAGACGACACACCAGAGCTGCTAGATCGAGGGATCGATCTGCACCACCGTTCGTACTGTATTACGGTGCAGAACGCCACTCTGCCCGTACTTCGATCGTGACCGTCCAGACGTCTACCATGGGTACAGTCTGGTGCCGTCGTCAGGTTCGTGTTCCTAGCTGACGTATATAGTTAATTCATATCGTACCTTCTAACCTATTGATTGTTATATTTCAGCGACGATGGGCACATGTGCAGGTCACGCGGTCGTACAACGAGTTTATGCTGGAGTTCGACAGGATACAGCTGACCGACGTGATTTGGGATCCTTACAGCTGACCGTTTGTTATATTCTTCATTTCCCATCGGGGCCCTGGCGTATTGTGACGATTCTTTTGAGTACTATATCTAGAAATCCCCGTCGGTTCCTTATTCGTACCCTTTCGAACACAACTAATACATTCCAAAATTATAGGTCCGCTAGGGCAATGAGCTACTAATCCGAATTCATCTAACAAAATGGCCCTAATAATCCGAAACATAACCGAGAAGCAAGTCTTCATCTTCAGAACCACTATCCTCTCCCATAAACTCATTGGTACAGCTACGCTTAGCTGCGTTGGCCTCTTCTTCCTTTTTTTTGTAGTAAGCGGCCTCCAAGTCATCGAGGGCTTGGGTGAATGCTTTATCATACTCCTCTTCTTCCTTTTTTTTGTAGTAAGCGGTCTCCAAGTCATCGAGGGCTTGGGTGAACGCTTCATCATACTCCTCGTCCTCGTTGTTTATCGGCATCTCCGCCTCCGCCATCTTCTGCTTCATCTTCGCATCAGCACTCCACAATCGTCGGGCATAGTCAACCTGCGCTCGCTTCCGTATCTTAATACAGTTGTCCACAAGCTAAGTACCAGACCTGAACTTCAGGTCCATTAGTTGCTTTTGCTTCAGTGTATCCATGTATTCCCTGCGGTCTTCACCATGGACAAAAACCTCCCACTTGCATTTCCTAAGGCTCTGTGATCGAACGGAACAATTTAAAGTCAGCAAATACAAAAAGTTTGGATATCAAGTGAGCAACAAGTGGAACAAAAGGACCTCATCGTAATCAACCATATGGCCGCACCAATAGCCTATTCCAAGCTCCGAAGGTAGTAGGCCATACTGCGCTTCGACACCATATTTGCACAACACAGGAGGCTTGGGGGTAACCACTTTTCTCTTCTTGTCCACCTTTGGCTCGGGCCATTTGTTCTTTGGACCCCATAGCCACTCCCTGAAGTTACACTTTCGCAACAAGGTATACCCACCCTACAATGTAAAATGTTAGTACATGCACAAATACTAAGAAAGCCATGACCACATACAATTTGCACTTACTCCGGCGGGGTTAGGACATTTGAACTCGTTAGGCCTATCTGAACTTATTACAGAATAATCTCCGCATTTACAACGAGGCGGAGATTCAAGCCGTCTCAATTGGGCTATTTTCTTCTCCTCGTCTGTCATTAGGGGGGCTCAGGGGGAGGTGCCACCCACCGCTCGAATTGATCGGGTGGATTATGCTTCCTTTTCCACCATTCGTCAAACTAGAGATACCTTGGGTCGAATTTGTCTGGACCGTCAATCCACTGAAAGAAAAAGCACCGCTCATGGGCCTATAAAACATGATTGCTAACGACATTGTTAGAGATGCAAGAGCTGCAATTACTAGCATTGAATAAAGACGCAGTGACAGAGGTGCAATTACTTACATTGAATCCACCGCATGTGTAGTAGCAACGAGCAGCTGTGTTCTCATGGCGAGATTGGCCAATATCAGCCGGTTCTCCACAGTCACAATTTGGGACAGGGACTGCACGAGGAACAGGAGCATCCTTGCTAGACACGTCGGGATACAATTCTCTAGGGCGACCTCGTTTTTTCCAAAACTCCGTCCGCCACAAGTTTTGCATATCTATTCAGAGAAAATACGATATTCATCACATTTCAAATCATGCAATCCATTGTTTAAAGCATAGCATAAACA
>CM041636.1:797029-823538 GCA_023333625.1 Bothriochloa decipiens | reverse complement strand
CCTGGCGCGCAAAAAACGCCCACACAGTGGGCGTTTTTTAGCTGCTCTGAGGCCCGCCCGTAAAACAGCGCGCACTTTTGCAGGCGGCCCCTCGCCACCAAAAAACGCCCACGCAGTGGACGTTTTTTGGGCGCCAGTGGGCCGCCCACAAAAGCCGGCACCGGCGGCGACCGGCCCTGTGCCACGTCACATATAACGCCCACACAGTGAGCGTTTTTTAAAAAACGCCCACTGTGAGCGACTAGTTCTGTCATATTTCGAAACAAAAAATTAAAATTGTAAAAGTTTTTTAAAAAAAATTAAAAATAAAAAAAATTCGAAGAATGTTAGGCTCCAATCCTGCGGCCAAGGCCCAACTTCTTAAAACCCTATTGGGCTTGGAAGAGGAGTCCATTCCGTCTCTCGTCCCCGGCTGGGATGCTACGACGGGTCTGCGCCGGACGGGAGGAAGGGAAAGACGGCGCCTCTGCAGGTCTACTTCCTCCTTCCGTATCCGTTTCCCGATTCCCTTTTTTCCCCTCTGTCTGGGAGCTTACTGATAGTGGGTTTGGTGCAGGCGCGGGGCACGATGGACAAGTTCCGGATGCGCGCGACGGCGGGAATGGCTGCGTCAGCCTCCACCGATCCAGGTGCAGCAGCCTGGGCGTGCCTGACGGTGAGAGACCCACCCTTTTGTGCTGGCTCTATGATCAGGCAGGCCCTTCAGGTCCGACAGCCATTGCAAGCCCAACGGTGAGCACTTCAATTTTGTACCCATTTTCTGGAGTTGTTCCTCCAAGCTGTCAGGTAGTCTGAATGTCTGATGTTCCGTGCCTTTGTGATACTTTGGCGAAAGAGCCAAGTGGAAAATTTGAACCGCATCAACTGCTTCTGCAGTTCTGCTAGTACATATACAGGCAACAAAAATGGAGCCAAGCATCTTTACATTACATTATCATTTGCTCACACAAATCCTTAGGACTGCCTATGTCAGGACCGATGATTGACTTAGGATGGCATAATTTCACATTACATATTTACATTGTCAGTTGCTCACACAAATCCTTAGGATTGCCCATGTCAGGATCTTCTCTGAATCATACAGTTACATGATTGACTTAAGATGGAATAATCAACCCTATAGCCCCTTGGTACATCACAAGGGCGTACCCAGTGCGGAGAAAGTAGATAAAAACATGACCAGGATAGACTCATTTTTCTGTATTGTACGCCATATTCTTCTTCATCCATAGTTTCCCCTTCCCCACTCCTTGGAGCCTCTTTGTCACCAACTCACCATTCTGTGAAACAAAACAGGCAGTTGAGTTAAACAAAACAGAAAATGCAGTAAAGCTAAACTGACCAACAACAGTAATTTTTCAGAGATCTGAAACAGATTGAAAATCAAATTGGACAAGTTAAAAAAAGCAGTTCTGTGGAATACCTGCCAACGACATTTCTCTCCGACTTGAAAGTGTCTCTTGCGTACGGCGCATGCCATTTCCTTTTCAATATCTCCATCATTTGCATATATATGGCTTGACTCGTTGGATATGGCGGCCAAACTTGTTCCACTCGTGGCTGAATTTTCCTGTGGCTATGGAAGTCAGCAGCGATAAGGTGGGCTAACATCCTTCAGGTATGTAGGGAGTGTCTCCATGTCCTAATCTGTCAGCTCAAGTTCCTGGAGTGCATTAACCCCTCCAATACCTTCATCTTTTGGCACACAGAGATGACTACTATCCAGAACTTGGGGAAACTAGAAATGCTCGCGGCGTTGCCGCTGTGGCCAGTGTGTGGGCTAATTGCAACATAGACGTATTTATTAGAGGTCTTTATTTGTGGAAATTGTGTTCATCTTATACCACATCTGAGAGATGGTGCAGAACTCAAGCAATCATTTGCCTCAAGTAATGTGATTTGAAAAAAGAGTCTTTTCCATGTATGCCATTATGAAAGTTGCTTATTCCACGCGAGCCACTAGAGTCTATAATCACCTCTAACGGTATCAAACAGGGCTGTGAAAAGACATAAATTCCCTTGGGTGGGGCCCAACTGGAAGTCTCCATTGCTTTTCCTCCCCACCGTCCTCACCGTGTGTCTTACCCAATCCAGAGCAGAGCAAAATCCAGAGCAGAGCAGGACCGAGCTCAATCACGTGAACAATCTCGTCGCAATACTCCTTGCCACAACAATTTCCTGCCCCCGCGTGTCCTCCGGCGGACCTTGTTGCCTTGTAGGGCGCCCAACGGCTGCCCCGTCGTGGGTGCGTGGTCGGGGTGCCGCGGCCCGCCCCTGGCCATGCCGCGGAGCTCCCACCCAGGCTTAGCACGGCTGACTGCGGGGCACACCCAAGCAGCGTGGATCTCGCTAGGAAGTGGGAGGCAAGCAGCTGGTGCCGGTCACGGCCAACCACCTGGGGCTCCTGCCGTCGATCCCCGCAGTCGGCTGGCCAGCTATAGCGCGACTGATGGTGGCGCTCGCGGTGTGCCTTGCGGCGGCCGCCGCGGCATGGCTGCATGCGCTCCTATGGCATGCTTGGTCGCGACCCCACGCCGTGCGGCTGATGCGGGCCCTTGCAGCATGGCTGCCGGCCAAATCGACGGCGAGAGTTGACCATTGGGGATGGAGAGATCGATTGGCATAGTTTGGGCGGGCTGATTTAGCAGGGAAGAAGAGATTGATTTGGACGGATTGCATGGAGACGGCGCCTGAAACAAACAAGAAGTGGAGGGGGTCTGTGACCGGGTCCACGTAGTGGATAAGCCTGGGGTTGAAGCATCGGTACAGTACAGCTGGCAGCCTGATTTTTTTAGCACCGGCTACACTGTGGCCAATCTAAGGCTAAGGGCATTTTAGACAATTCCACTGACCGGTCCCACACATTAGGGATTTGAAACGGTGAAAATCTAACAGAATAACGACGGAATGACATGGGTGGTAAATGATTTTTAACTCGATGGCACAGGTGACCGGCCTAAGAACAAGCAACTTTCTTAATGGCATACATAGAAAAGACTCTTGAAAAAAACGATCTAACATATATGCGCGGGCGTACATGAAAGAAGATGGTTGCAATTACCATTTAGGAACCCTTTCCCTTCGTCTCCACTGTCTATATATAGATATACATGAAAAAAATAAAGTGTCCTCATTGCATTTACATTAGTTTGTCAACGCTGGTACCAATAGTTTCTGCAGCTTACCTAATCTCTTCTTGTCTATATCATAAAGATAACTGAATGGAATATCCAGGCATCGAGGTGATCTACATAAACGGCTCTGCATATAATGGTAATACTTCAGAGTTGATAAATGCAACCACCTGGAGAACTGAATAAACCATGATTTAGAAAGAAAAGGAGAAAAAGAGTAGTAGAGGATAGAACGAAACTTCTATCCTGTACAGATGAACACACAAATCGAGGAAATTAGAAACAGAAAGGGAAGGATATATGTGACGTCTTGGAAACTATCCATCTTTTTACAACTTTGCAGACCTAGTTCAATTAGAGATCAAATGCACAACTTCAGTTAAACTGCCAGCATGTGATACAAGTCTTTTATGTGCTGAGATGAAGTAATGTACTTGTTTATGAAGCATCATCAGGACATGTGGAGCCTAACTATATACAACAACAACATAGCCTTTTGTCCCAAGCAAGTTAGGGTAGGCTAAAAGGGCGTATCCAGTGCCGTAGGCTCCCGCATTGCGGGGTCTGGGGAAGGGAAAATAGCCAGCAGCCATCCCTAACTATATACCAGAAAAAAATAATATAACTGTAGCTTCTTGCTGTGACACTTTGGTCTTGTCAGTCTCCCAATGAATCATAGACGTATAGGATGTTCACAAAAGAAAAGGAATTTGCAGACTACATGTTTTGTTAGAAGGTGAGTAACCACTATAATATCTTTTACACTAAAAAGGTCCAGCTCTTTCCATACATAAATGGATGCCCATTTTTTAAAAAAATCCACTACATGGCAGCCATCATATATCCACCTAGAAAGTGTTGTTGTACGCTATCAAAAGAAACACTAACTCACTAAGCATTATTTTGCGACTGAAGAACTGGAACCAGAGAATATAGAAAAAGAAAATACATGACTCCCAATATTTAGTTATCTCGTCAAAACCAATGCAGCAGTTGTCCAAATGGAAGCTGGAGGCATTATGTGTACTTGTAGAATCAGATAATTCATATTGATAGGATGTATGGGATAAACCAGATAGATGACCATTAGTAGTAGCAGCAGCAGCAGCAGCAGATGACGCGGTCTTCGGCAAAACTGGAACTGGAAATATCAATAATAAGAACTCGTAGAAACTGGAGAGCAAAATGGCATTATCATGAGTCAAGCATCCATAGAACAGTTCAAAGTAATCTATTATAGCACATGGTTGCAGTAGTCAATTGAAAGCATCAATCCTCGAAAGAACAGGAATGGCATCAGTTGGTTTGAAAGGGAAAATAGAATGCTAGAAATTTGAAAAATACCCCTGTTTACAGTTCTTCCTTAAGCTGCAATAGAAGTTATAAGTAGATCAATATGTAATTACTTTTTGAAACAACACAAAGAAGTTGGAAAATAGAAAATTGGAAGGAATGATAATGTTTCATGTGTAAAGTTCAGCTGCAACCATATGTCACTCTCACCTGACCTATTGCATTGACCTTTAACTGAGCTTTTCTTTTTCATCCAAGATGATGTCCAGGTCCAGTACTCCAGTGTTATGATCTCCTGGGGCATTTTGAGGCTATCGACCTTTATCCATCCACCTTTCTCTTCGATGTATGTGAATTTTAGAAAGGAAACTATGGAAACCAAATTGGCGTGGACTAAGGATTTTTTTCCTCTTGAATGAATTGAAATTCAATAAATAATTGGCCATGTATCTTAGAGTGTTAAAATTCAGAGAAATCTATGTGTCTCTAAATAGGCCCACTTACTCAAACTGAATGTACCTCTGCAACACAGTAGACTGCACAACACATAACCAGGCTCAAAATATTGGAAAAAAAAATCAAAGAAGCTGGGTCTCAACATTAGCCATAGCTTCTCAATTGACAACTTTTGCATGTAAAACAACAATACTGAACTTATCTGGGGGCTATTTTCTATATAGAAAACATTGAGATTGAACTTACCTAGGAGAATTCTCTTTCGTGCTACAGATTTAAGAAAGAGGGAAGCTACGCACCAGCAGCCGTAGCCCGTAGGGGCAGCTATGGCATGGAGGTCGTGGGCTCCTGGCTGGTGAGGCTGGTGAGGATCTTCACAATGGTGCCAAACTGCCAAAGCCGCAATGTCCCGCTGCTGCCGAGGAAAGGGAAGAGGAAGGGTCGGAAAGTGTTTGAAAGGAGGTGTCTATTGTTGCTCTGTCTCTTTGGTGCTTGCAAAGCGGAGAAGACAAGGCGCCATGAATCAGCCCCCCGTTGTTCCTCCGCGCTCATCAACGCGCTTCCAGCCGCGGGAGCTGCACCGGCCCTGCGCGCGACGCAATGGCCGGGGCCGCCGCGCCCGCACATCACCTGTGCCGAAGTAGTCGCAGCCACTGGGCCTCGACCGGCACCGGGATGGCTCCGGGGTGACCAGAGCCACTACGCCCGCACCGCCGGCCGCGCCGGGGTCGCAGGGTTCTCGATCTGTGTCCCCTGCCGGCGCAAGGATGGCTGAGATCAGAGTAGATGTGTCTGCCGCACCCGCACCTCGCCTGCACCGGGGTCGCTCTTGGGACCTCACCCACGCCGAGATGGGCGGGAAGGCAGCGCGCAGCGCCCGCGTGGAGAGGAGGAGGGACCTTGCAGCGTGTGATGCAGGAGTCGCCTGCGAGTGGGTTCGCGAGGATTCGTGGTTATCCGGATTGATGGTTGAACGGGTGAGTCCCTCTAACCCGCATCAGATGGTTCACGTAGTTCGTTGGCTCGATCCGACGGCCGGCGTGTAAGCGGGCGACGTGGCCCTATCCGCTAGCCTACTTTTGGTGTAGGATTCGTATATAGAAGATTAGCAATTCTCGTCAGGTTAGGGCTGTAATGCACTTCCAGCTCAATGTACATATACATATGGGGTGTGTTTGGTTCATTTCCTATACAAGCCTGGCTAGCCCAAGCCCGACATGTTTGATTGCCTATACTATCTAAGCTAGGGCTAACATCTAGTTGTATTTGGTTGGCTGGTTTGGCTAGAATAGAGTCACCTCTTCTTTGTCCAGGTAACTTCACCACCTTTGAAGCAAATCATCACACACTTGATGAGTGCAACTTCTCAAACAAAAATCACAAACACTTATTACAGAATTGCAACTCCAAGGATTTCACGTTTCACTACTTCGCAACAACACATGAACTGAAGGAGGTATGCAACCTTTGCTGAACGCTGTAAGCCGGGACTATTTAGATCGCTCACTGAAGAACACAACTGAAGCTGAAGTTGAACCATTCAGATCGCTCACTGAAGAACAGACATGCACGTTAGATCCCATAAGAAGCAGCAGTGCAGCAATCGATCATAAGGAGCATCGACGTACAGTACGTACCTCCGTTCAAGAACTGGATGGATCAACAGATTTTCTTCGTGACTTCACTACAGTCCTAGTTGAACGGGGCTCGTCTCGCCTCTCGTACCACATGACCGCAGTCCACCTGACCACCTCGAAGGCAGACAACAACACCACACGGTAACATCCGTGCCCGACTCGGGCGGCGGTCGAGAGCAAGCCAGGGAGATACAAATCGACACAAATCGATGCAAAACAACTTAGTTCGTACTCTCTGATTCAAGAGCAAGCAGCGGCAGGCTGCTCCGCGGCGGACGCCCGCCTGACGCCTGTGGCATCTGCGCCTTCCTCTCCGCCGTCGAGTCCAACCACTTCCATCTGTGCTTGCCTTCCTCTACGGTGAGGAGCCCATGCTCTCCTTCGTCTGTGCGGCACTCCACCTCCGGCACCGAGGTGCTCCGCGACGCCTTCACCTCCACCTCCGTCACCGAGGGGTTCGTGTGGTGCTCCTGTCCTGGCTGGCTGGGTCTCCGACGGGAGCTGCAGTGGAGTGATGCCGACCGGAATCAACAGGGCGGTGCCGTCAGCCTCAACTTCCTCGGTTCGTCATGCCCTCACATGCTCACCCAACCAAACACTCCCATAGTTTTTTCGAAGACCTTGCATGGGAAGCAAGGCCAAGAGGAATACCTCATGTTGCAACTCTCTAGAAGAAAATCTTCCAACATAGGCATGGCCCCTCCAATAATCGATTTTCAGAGGTGGACATTCTGCCTCTATAAATGACGATTAACATTAACCTTTGATTATAGGAGGATAGCATGCCCGCCTCTAAAAATATTTTTGCCACTAGTGCATACATAATTTAATACCGAGACCCGTCACATGTGTAAATGGTAGCTGTCTCTAATATTCTTTGAAACTTGGCATGTAACTGCTATGAAACCATTCAGCTTCACGGAAGTAATGCCCCGATAGTGTTTGAAACTGCAGAGCAGATGTATAGAATATGCTAAGTATATGCCATCAGCACAAATGCTCAACTGCTTCTGGTTTGGTCCATGGACCAAACCAAGTATAACAAATAGACCAAGTAGTACAAACCACATTATGAGAGATTCTCTTTTCGATCAAACTTCATTTTTTAATGTTTGGGTGAAAATATGTGTTTACATGTAAATAAAACGATATGCAGAGCAGAAGTATAATATATGCTATAACATGGGCCAACCAAAAAACTAATAAAAAAGAGACCATGTAGCTAGTACAAACTACATTATGGGAGGTTCCCTTTTCCTTCAAATTTCACTTTGAATGTTTTTATTGAAAATGTGTGTACACATATCTGATAATAATTTGCCACATGTAAAACGATGTGCTGATATTGGTCACTAAATTTACTTTGTACAAACATTATAAATATATATACTATCAATCACTACTACTATATAAACAATTTCTATAGGTGGGCAAAACAGCTTCCATAAGTGGTTTTGGAGCTGCCTTCTGTCTAAAGGTCTCTGAGAATGGGCCATTTCCAGAGATAAGCAATGAACAGCATCTGAAACTGAACTCCTGGCATGGGTCACCTTAGCCGTTTGCTTCTAGAAATTAATTGGTTTTTGGAATTTAAAATGTCACTAAAAATATTCCATCCAACATCCATCATGAAATTCTAGGGATTTTAAGTTTTCATAAGTTTCACAAAGTATAAAGAGAAACATAAAATTTATGACAAGATCCATCATGAAATTCTAGGGATTTTAAGCTATCATAAGTTTCACAAAGTATACAGAAAAACACAATATTTATGACACGAAAATAGCATCATTAGATACATTAGAAAATATATTCATATTTTGCCTCTTCGATAAGTTAGATGTTTATATTTCTCACTAGAAATTTGATCAAACTCAAAACAATAGCATAGCTTAGACTTCCTTCTTTTTATAAACTCGTGTGGAAAGGTTATGGTGATCATACTGCTTTTCTACTGTAGGCAACACGGAACTTCTGATCCAACTCCAACTCATCTTCGATGTCTCTGAAAGTGCTCAAGAGCTTCACATAATATTCCTTCAAGTACTCAGGAAGAAAAGAGGCACAACTCAGATCCCACCTGCAATTATTTAGATCACGTTGCTTTCTTAATTCTTAACCAAGTCAAACTAAGATAACAAATACCAGTCATCGGTTAATTACTACTTCAGGAAGAAATGGGATCACCTCTGTATTGCTTCATTGAGCTTGCGGCTATCTTCTAAAGTGGCATAGGAATCGTAGGTGTCATCTAACAAGGATGTCAGTGCAATAATCTTGGCGAGGGTCACTCGTGCTCGGCTGTGCTCTTGTTCATAATACACCATATTGGACCAAAAATAGCATTCAACCATGCGATCACGAGCATAACTCATTCCCACTTCTCCTTTAAGATCCTTCCACCATCTGAAATTAACTTTTTCTATCGTTAGAAAATATTTTCATATTAAATATGGTCATATTGATGAGCTCTTTAGAAAGGAAGAAGTGAGAACGAACATATAGAAAATTTGGTTTTTTAATAATTAAAGATTTGGTTTAGGGTGCCACACGCGCTCGGACTTGGAACCATCCCATCGGATGCCTGCCTCCCGACAGACACAGCCAGCCGCCAGGACCGAACACGCTCCACTTGCTCCGAAACAGCCACGCGGGGCCTGCGCACATGCAGCAGCAGTCGTCCAACAGCTAGCACCGCATTCGTGCCATCTGGGCTGGGAAAGCTAGGCCGTGACGCATCTGACGCATTGGACGTAATACACATAGCATTACCGTTTGGTTTATACCATTTGAACAAAGATCCTGGTACCTCCAATAACAACTTGTAGAGTGGATAAATATCAAATGCTTTCTACTTTTAAAAGGACTTACTGAGAAACATTTTTGAGTTCCATCATATGGAAACGTTGCAAAAGGTTGAAATCCAATACTGCAAGCTCTAATATGGAAGGATTGTACGCTTTCTCCTGCTTGTACTCTGAGATATACAATTGTGCTTCTACTCTCTTCAGTGTCCTTGGAAGTGGTATTTGAAGGGCACGCTTCACTTGTTCAGCTAATGGTGACTTTATATTACTTATCATTGTTTTCAGGTGATGCCTTGAAAACATGATAGCCTCTTCAAGGATAGTTTCACCATGAATTGAAAGGTGAGCTGCGTTATATAAGCTTAGCAATTCCCTTGGGTCGTTTGTTATTTCTGAACTGAAGTACCCATCCAAACCTTCGAACTTATTGAATTCATCTGCAGATTCCGCATTTATATTATTTTATACAAATTTACTGAAATGAAACACTATACAGTAAATATTTTTCAGCAGTGTTCAGAACATAGTAAATACCTTGAGAAACCCAAAAACAATGCTCCCGGAGGAGTCGGAACCAAAGAGCAACATGATGAAGGCTATAGCCATTGAACTCTATACAATGGACATGCCTTAACACAGAAGAAATCTCTTCCTCAAAATGATGATCTAAACCAAGATGTTGAAGTGTGTCGACAAGGTTCATTGTTTGAACTACATCATTGTTCAAGACAAACAATCCTCTCACCATCTCTTTCAATTGATGGGCCCTCTTCTTCATCCATTCCTCGGACTCCTGCAACCATATAAATAATATAGTCTTGGTGCATCATCCTAATAAGTGCACATTCTAGTCTTGGTGCATCATCTAATAAGTGCATATTCAATCTCTGACGATAAATATAAAAAAATTACTAACGAAAAAGTTGACTGCAAATATCTTGTCATAAGGGTTTGCCACAACCTTTTACCGACTGATAGTGTTTGGTTAATGTCTACTTTTTGAGCGACATGTATCTGATGGCATTCTCTGGGGTGGTAGTCTAGTTTGTGTTACCATCGTATGGCACAATTTACATCTATATATCTATATCTCTTATAATCCTAAACCCACTAGTCATTCTATCTTGACATGCAAATAGTCCACCCTAACAGTCTACTATCATGTGCATTTAATTATTATTATTAATATGCCACGTCATCAATTACCATTGATGTATAACAGTTTATTTCTAGTTCTAAGTAATATTTAATCTAATTTTGTTCTAATTTATCCGCAATTTCCACAACAATATGCGGGGTATGCTTCTAATCTAACTAAAACAAAGAAGATAAAAAAGAAATTAAACATGAATAAAATTTTATGAAGTATATGGAAAATTAACATAAATGAATGAATTAAATAAAAACAAATTAATATGATATTTAACAAAACACATGGGAAAACAAAAAAATGAAAAAGAAAACACATAATATGGAAAACGTCACATGGATACTACTTAATAAACAACGTAAAATATATCATAGAACTTTTTAGAATACTAGTGAGTAATCCAAGATAGATCATGGAATATCTAGTATATACTACATTAATATCCTAGAATACACCTAGAATACTAAGTGAATAAACAAAAGAAATATATAGAAAATCACATTCATACTGAGAACATCATATGTACCTCATGGAATATGTAAACAAAAAAGTAGATAGTGCAAATAAAAAATAATTAATTGCTATAAAATAGAAAGAGAAAAGTTAACAAATGGAATGAAATGAAAATAAGAAATCTACATAAAAGAAAGAAAAAGCCAAGGGTAAAGCAATAAAAGAAAAGAAAGGAAATCAAAAAGGGTAAAAAAGAAAATTAAAATGGATGAATAAATAAATATTTATAGTAAAATAAATAAATAAATAAATAAAGATGAACATAAAAGAAGAATAGAACACAATAGAAAAAATAAATGAAGAAATAAAAAACATAAAACAAAACAATAGTAAAGAGATTTGCTGAATAATAGCCTAAACTGAGCGTGCGGTTGGAGTAATCGGCCTAGTTAATGCATGCTTGATCCAATACAACTGGTTGGGCCTGATCTGGTGTCGGCTGTGCTCAGCCCGATGATATAACCTAGCTAGATCTCGAGCAAACGTCGTTTCCTTAGGACTAGCTAGGAGCTATATATATACTCATTTGTTGGGTTCCACGTATTTCAAATTTAGCAGACAAGCTTCGAAGTATAAAAGAAGGAAGCTAGGTGTGCCGAATAACATTCCCACTATTCTAAAAATAATTTTCTTATGTATCAAACACCTGGTGAGACTGAACATCTAGTGAGGTTTAGCTTTATAAAAGTATATAGATATTGATATTGGTACTGAAAACTACAAGATGCTTTGTATCAAATACCATATTATTGCTTTTGAAGACAAAATCATTTCAGAAAACGACACGGCAGTATTTCAAAAAAAAATCTCAAAAGGACTTTGTATATCCATAGAACTGAGTGTAAGGGAGCATGCCTGCAAGTGATCTGAACTAAAGTTGATGAAGAAATCGCCCCATACAGTTGGATGAAAGTCAGAGGCTACCTCTGGATCGAGACCATTATTAGAGGATGCCATCTCTCACTGTATTCACTACTTTAAGTTAAGTTGCTGCACACGCTTGGGAAATGGCAACAGCATGATGCCTTATATAGATCACAAGAGGGCATGTGTCACAAAAGGCCAAACAAGATTATTGCGTCCCACAGAGAAAGCAACGATTATGTTAAATATTAGTGTGGATTTCACGCCCTGACCATTCGCACGCATTATGGATGCATGGTTATACAAATCATATAAGAGCTTTAGTTTTCCATCTGCCTTAAGAACAGTGTTCTACAGTCCTACAGTTTACTCCTCCGTGTCTGTCCAATCAGAACACCATGGCTCCATCCCAGCCCTCCGTTATGCCTCTTCCCTTCCACAATGTACCCTATGCTCGACATTATCCCCGCTAGACAATTTCTCGCAAGAAAAAACTACCACTCAACCCATCACCGCTCCCCTTGCCCGCCGCCCTCTTCCCTGGTGCCCCCAGTCGCCGATGCCACTTGACCCGCAACCAAACGACAACGATGTCCATCTCATCACTACTGGAAAACTGAACGTTGCTGTGTGCCTGGTACTTTGCCGTGTGCAATTTATCGGGGCACATGGCAAAGCTGCATTTTGCAGTATGCCGCACACGGCAAAATATTGCACACGGCAAAGGTGCCCTAGGCGCTCAGGAGGCATGCATCGCTGGGAAGACAAGGACGGCTCATGGCGCTTGGAGGTTGGAGCCGTGCCCAGATCTTCACCGACCCCTTCACCTACGACGAGCACGCACCAGGCACCCTCGTGGTGCTGGCCATAACAGTCGTGGACTTGGTTCTTGCATCCTTTATTTGAGAATAGTGAACTACTTTAGCTGTTGATTCACTACTTTCCAATAGGAACAAGTTGCACACACCCTAACTTAAGCTATTCGGCTATTTGCATCCAGATCTGATCTAATTGTGTGATGATGTAGCTTTTGTATATGTGCAGTGTGAATTTCACTTTATTATAGTTGAGAATTTCACCTTATTATACTACTTAAAACTATAGCTTGCCATATATCATCCTGTGATACATGATTTTCTTCACCATGGGTTCCTCTTTAGGTGTTGTGATTTTTTACCAGGATTTGCTGGTTGTTTTTCATAACATGTTTTTCTTCATCTTTGGTTCCTGTGATATCATTCTGGTTGTGTTTCATAACATGTTTTTTAATGTGTGTAGGACATAGCAGCTGTCTGCTACCTCCTAATTCAGATTCAGAACAGTTCTTTGCTGTTATGCTATTTAAGTTCCTTTCTGAAACTCCTAGCTGCTTCTACAGATTCATTTTGCTACAAGTGTATATGTCAGTGGGTAAGGATAGTAGCGAGCAAGCATGCAGAACCTTTGTCTTCAGTTAGATGCCCACTTTGTAAGGTGAGCCAAATCCTGCTTGTGGGTGACACCATCTGCTGTACTGATATATTCACTTTGAGTAACTTAAGTGATAGACATTTTGAATAGCCGATAACTTCTGGACTGATGCGATCAGCACATGCTCATTTAGATGGTAATTCTCTTTGTCTTGAGTCAGACTGCTGATTATTTTGTGTGTGTCTTGTAATGTGGCTAACTATGCCACTGAGACTTTTATGATATTTGTGTGTGTGTCTTGATGTCACTAAATTTCCTTGGTGCTTGCTGTTGCTAAATTTCCTTGGTCCTTGCTGTTGCTAAAGTCCTTGTTATATATGCAGCTTGCTGTTTCGGAGAAGAAAAGAGAGTTCAGATCATCAAAAGGTATTTCACTATTGAAAGTGCATCTAGCCCTTTAGTGGGTTTTGATAATTTGATTGATAACATAATTAAAGGTCTAATAAGTTTGCTAAGTATTGAACAGAAAATTGAGTATATTGCATATACTTGTGGATTGTGTATTAAACAAGTATTTCAAAGGTTCAACAAGCAAGCAAACTTGATGGTGTTCCATATTGTGTTGAGATGAAAGGCCAAGGTCATGTATTGTTGTATTGGAAGATCATGGAAACAATCTAGCTTAAGCAAAAGACAACAATACAAATGGAATCAATGAAATGGCATATATGTTGTGGGATATCATAGCACCATAAGAAAAGCAAGCATATTTGGCAAATGACAAAGGAGATAATATATAACGGATATAAGAGGTGTTGATGCAAAATTATATCTGCAAACATACCGGGCTAATACCCAAAATCGATATCCGAAGCGTGCCAGTCGATTTGACCTTTTAATCGACAAGGATGATAAATTTGAATAAAATCCGAATGAGACGACAACGATACGCCCGGACGTCAAAGCTCAAAAGGTATTCAATAACTGTTGAACAGATCAGACAAGACGACAGCGATACGCCCGGACGTCAAAGCCTGAATCGTGCTCGGTAGACGCGGAACCTGCAAGGTCGCCAGAGATCAAGTTGATGCAGCCCGTCGATTCTTGAAAGAACTCGTTGAAAAAGAAAAGGTACTTGACGAAGTCGTCGAAAAGTAAAGTACTGGTAAAGGTAAATAAAAAGTAGATTTGTTTATTGATGCTTGGATATCCATTACAATGCCCCTCGGCATATATTTATACTCTGCTAATCAAAGAGTCCTAATTTAATACGCAAAGCCCAAATATAGAAGAAATAAACTAATTCCTTATACGAACTCTATTTCTTGAAAAAGAAATAAAACTTGTATAGGAGTTGGACTTAAACTATAATACGAAAAATCATAAGCTCTGTGTCGTCGATCCTTTGTCCGTTTCCGTCATGATGAAGTTATCTCCTCATTGGCACACTCCTGGCATCGGCAACAACCTCTTAGTCTTCCTGCCTATCTTATCGGCAACAGCTCTTTCGTCTCATCGGCAATGAACCTTAACAGCTTTTCAGCCCTAATCGGTAATAATCCAGATCAACATGCTCTTCATCGGCAACCACCTATCGGCAGGTCAGAAGCAATGCTGAAGAACAACCAACCTTTTGCCGATTTAGTTTAGTCTCCCGATCCTTATTGACACGTGCCGAAAAACGGTGTCAACACATGCCCCCCAATTTCGGAGTATAAAATACTTTATGCACCGAAATTTCCTCCAGGTCATGATTACCCAAGCCGTTTTTGAACTTTTCCTCGAGGGTTGCGTGCGCTGTAGTGGAAATCCTGTTCCTTCAAGCGTCTATCCAAATACTAGGGTAATATTTCTTCAGATATTTACCGTTCAATGCTCTTGGAAATACTTTCCCTTCGAGAGTCTCTAGGATATATGCATTACCAGGAATGGACCGATTGATGCGATAAGGACCTTCCCAATTAGGAGACCATTTACCGAACTTTGCACTCTTAGTCCCCATCGGTAAGATCAATTTCCAGACTAGATCACCATCGGCAAATTCCTTCATCTTCACTTTCTTGTCGTACCACCTAGCAACTCTCTTCTTGTTCTCTTCGATGCTAACTAAAGCCTTCAGCCGATGACTTGCCAAATCTTCCAACTCATCTTTCATGAGTGTACTGTAGTCATCGGCCAACAGCTGATCTTGATGAAATATCCGCCTTAAACCAGTCTTGATCTCCCAAGGCAAAACTACATCATGTCCATATACCAACTGATAAGGCGACACTTTAGTAGTACCATGGCATGCCATCCGATACGACCATAAAGCTTCGTTCAGAACCGTGTGCCACTTTCTGGGATTTTTCTTAATCCTGCGCTTAATGAGTTTAATAATCCCTTTGTTAGAGGCTTCAGCCTGACCATTGGCTTGAGCATAATAAGGCGAGGAATTTAAGACCTTGATGCCCATCTCATCGGCAAATCTATCAAACTCCCCTGACATGAACATGGTTCCCTGATCGGTAATAATAGTTTGAGCAATACCGAACTGATACACAATATGCTCCTTTACAAAATCAATCATGTTTGCTGATGTCACATTCTTCAGAGGAATTGCTTCGACCCACTTTGTAAAGTAATCGGTAGCGACAAGTATGAATTTATGCCCCTTGCTTGATGGTGGATATATCTGACCGATGAGATCAATATCCCATCCTCGAAATGGCCACGGTTTAATGATAGGATTCATTGCCGATGCAGGCGCTCTTTGAACGTTGCCGAATTTCTGACACTCCTGACACCTTCTAAAATACTTGAAGCAATCTTCGAGTATCGTCGGCCAGTAATATCCATTTCGCCTGATCATCCACTTCATCTTGAAAGCCGATTGATGTGCCCCACATATTCCTTCATGGATTTCGCCCATTAAATTCTTTGATTCTTCTTCGCCAAGAAACTTGAGCAAAATTCCATCCATTGTCCGATAATATAGTTCATCACCAAGGAGCACATACTTAGTAGCTTGAAATCTTACACGTCTCTCGATCTTCCTAGATGGATCTTTTAAGTAATCAGTAATCTCCTTCCTCCAGTCATCGGCATCAATTGCCGATGTCAACACTTCGCGGATTGGCTGATACCTCGAAGCATGTTGCGCTAACCGATTAGCTTCTTCATTATGCAATCTGGAGATACGTTCAAGGCAAAAATCTTTGAATTCCTTCAATAATTGTAGACATCTCTTGTAATACGAGATTAAAACCTCACTTCGACATTCATATACCCCAGCTAATTGATTAATGATCAGCATCGAATCACCGAAGATTTCAACAGCATCGGCAAGGACTTCCCTGAGTAACTCCAAACCTGTCAACACAGCCTGATACTCAGCCTGATTGTTTGTCGATGTGGTAGCAATCGGCAATGAGAATTCATATTTCTTCCCCTGAGGTGATATCAAAACAATGCCAATGCCTGCTCCTTCTCCACATGTAGAACCATCAAAGAAGAGTGTCCACGGAGCAATCTCCAAAGAATTCACCACGCCGCAGTGCTGAGTAACAAAATCAGCCATGACTTGCCCCTTGACTGCTTTAGCTGATTCATACCATAGATCAAACTTTGATAACGCTAAAATCCACTTGCCGATTCTTCCACTTAGAATTGGCATTGACAGCATATATTTGACCACATCGTCTTTGCATATAACTATGCATTCGGCCGTTAACAGATAATGCCTTAATTTAACACAGGAGAAATACAAGCATAAACATAACTTTTCAATGGCCGAATACCTAGTCTCAGCATCTACCAATTTTCTGCTCAGGTAATAGATTACACGATCTTTCCCTTCATATTCTTGGATTAGAGCTGACCCAATGACTTCATCATCACTTGACAGATACAACCTGAAGGGCTCCCCGTGTTGGGGTGGAACTAGCACTGGTGGATTCACCAAATACTTCTTAACTTCTTCTAAAGCCAGCTGCTGTTCTTCTCCCCATATGAATTCCTGATCGGCCTTCAGCTTCAATAACGGACTGAAAGCTTTGATTCTTCCTGATAAATTAGATATGAATCTTCGAATAAAATTGATCTTACTGATCAGAGATTATAGCTCAGTCTTATCGGTAGGAGCAATCACTTTGTTGATGGCATCAATGGACTTCCTGCTAATTTCAATACCCCTCTGATGCACCATGAAGCCTAAGAATTGTCCTGCTGATACACCAAATGCACACTTGTTAGGATTCATCTTCAACCCATGTTTCCTTGTGCACTCCAATATTTTCCGCAAATCAGCCAGATGATTCTTGAAGTCTCCAGACTTAACCACCACATCATCTATATAAATTTCAACTAATGTGCCGATGTACTCATGAAAAATGAATTCATTGCTCTCTGATAAGTAGCACCGGCATTCTTTAAACCAAAAGTCATGACTATCCATTCAAATAACCCCACATGATCTTCACATCTGAAGACAGTCTTGGAGATATCTTCTTCGGCCATAAAGATTTGATTATATCCGGCCTTCCCATCCATGAAGCTAATAATCCGATGTCCAGCAGCGGCACCAATTAATAAATCAGCAAC
This sequence comes from Bothriochloa decipiens, assembly GCA_023333625.1. NCBI lineage: Eukaryota > Viridiplantae > Streptophyta > Magnoliopsida > Poales > Poaceae > Bothriochloa > Bothriochloa decipiens. The sequence goes on along the minus strand of CM041636.1, from coordinate 805,693 downwards.
GGGCATCGGGTAGCTATCCATCGATGTAGCTTTGTTAAGATTCCTGAAATCAATACAGACACGAAGTTTCCTATTTTTCTTGTAGACAGGAACCACATTAGAAATCCATTCAGCATATCGGCATTGTCGGATGAACTTTGCTTCAATCAGCCTTGTTATTTCAGCCTTAATGTCAGGTAGCACTTTAGGATTACATCGGGGTGCGGGCTGCTGATGTGGCCGATATCCTTGCTTGATAGGTAGCCGATGTTCAACGATAGATCGATCTAACCCAGACATCTCTGTATAATCCCAAGCAAAACAATCCTTATATTCTTTCAACAAAGCAATCAACTGTTCTCTGCTTTGGAGATTTAACTTAGCACTAACAAAACTTGGCCTTGATCTATCACCATTACCGATATCTACTTCAACCAAATCATCTGCCGATGTAAACCCATGGCCCAGTTTTCCGTCATCGGCAAACCTATCCATTTACAACTCATCTTCAGAACCAACTGCTTGGATCGGTGGTAGCTCATAGTCGGCAATCCTGAGGAACTCCAAATCCCATGCTTCTCCCGATATGCACTTGGACAGCTCGTAAGTCTCTGATTCTGCTGATGCAATTATATAAGATGAATCACCAGGAACCACCTCAACTTTATCTTCAACCCACTACACGAGACATTGGTGCATCATAGAAGGAATGCAACAATTAGCATGAATCCAATCTCTTCCTAACAGCAGATTATAAGCACCTTTGCCGCTGATGACAAAGAAAGTAGTCGGCAATGTTTTGCTGCCGATAGTTAGCTCAGTGCACAGCGCTCCTTTGACTGGTGATATGTTCCCTTCAAAGTCCTTGAGCTTCATGTCCGTCTTAGCTAGATCTTGATCTCCTTTCCCGAGCCTCCGAAACACGGCATATGGCATGATGTTAATCGCAGCCCCTCCATCTATGAGTATTTTTGACATTGGCTGCCCATCAACTCTGCCCTTGACGAATAAAGCTTTAAGATGCTGTCTCTCATCATTGGTAGGCTTCTCGAAGATGGCCATCATCAGATCCAAGATTAGCTGAGCCACTTGTTCTGAAAGAACTCTCTCTTCCTCCTCATCGGCAAGTGCTCGAAATTCCATCGGCAACATGAAAACCATGTTGACATCTGCCGATGGGCCTTCATCTTTATGCTTCGGCTGCCACACTTGAGACTTTGCCTCACGGGGGTTGCATCCTTTGCGCTCTCGTTGCATCTTCCTCTTTTGAGTTTTTGTCAGACCTTTAGGGCACCATTGAGGAAGCTTCGTCTTCCAGACGGGCTGATACAGTTTTGTACTTGAACCTGGGCAGTTTATATTGGAGTCTCTACAAAGAATCACCTCATCAGAAACTCTCGCATTGGCCATCTCCTCGAGCTCCTCTCGGTTCATCGGTAAACAGTCGTCATGCTTGCCTAGGCTTTCATGTATACTGGTCCTGCCCCCTAGCCGATCATGTACCGATGCTCTCTCTCTGATCGGCTTATCAATGTATTCGCTCCAATTACCATAGCGTGATCTTCTTTCTGTTCGATCAGCTTGATCATAACCATTGCACTCAGGGCAGTTATCAACAGTAGGCAATTTAATGCCTTCTTCCCAGCAGTTGAAGAACGGGCATCTCCAATGATTTTTATGCCGACGCCATTTTTCCCGACGTAACTCCTCTTGCCAATGTCGATAGCGGTCACCTAAAATTCTGTATGGAGCTGGTCTAGGAGGTCTTTTGGAACTACTGTTTTCTTCAATTATCTCTTTCCCCTTCAAGTCATCGACAGTTGCTTGATTTCTAGGATCCACCGATGCTCCCCTTTTAGCGCTTGTTAATGTCAATACTTTGGTCTTGCTTACGGCATCCACTATGTTTGCTGGGAAAGGATGTTGATCAATCTTCATCGGCCTCTGAGCTTTAGAGTTGTCAAACTTGATTCTCCCAGATTCAATTGCCGATTGCAACTGCTGCCTGAAAACTTTACAGTCATTGGTACTGTGCGAAGTTGCATTATGAAACTTGCAGTACCTCATCTTCTTTAGCTCATCTGCCGATGGAATCACATGATTGGGTGACAGCTTGATTTGGCCTTCTTGAAGTAGCAGATCAAATATTTTATCAGCCTTTGTGACATCGAACGTGAATTTCTCTGGCTCTTTCTAACCAAAAGGACAAGATATAGGCTTCTTACCCTTTACCCACTCAGCCAGGCCGATAGTTGGTTCTTCATCTGAGTCTGATTCCTCTGCTTCTTCTACAAAGGACACCTTCTTGTTCCAGCTCTTCCCATGTTCTGGAGCTTGAGCACTTTGATCAGAGATCCTCTGCACAATATGGCTTAAGCTCTCAAACTCCTAAGAATCGTATTTGTCCCTGAGATGCGGCAACAAACCCTGGAAAGCCAAACCAGCTAACTGGCGATCATCAAGCACCAGACTGTAGCACCTGTTCTTTACGTCTTGTACCCTTTGCACAAAACCTTCTACCGATTCATCGCTTCGCTGTCTCAATTTCATCAAATCAGTAAGCTTCTTCTCATGGACACCAGCAAAGAAGTATTTATGGAATTGTCTCTCTAGGTTAGCCCAAGTAAGAATAGAGTTCGGTGGTAATGACATAAACCACGTGAATGCCGATCCAGACAAAGAGGACGAGAATAAATGGATCCTCAGCTCATCCCTATTCGCTGCTTCCCCGCACTGGACGATGAATCGGTTGATGTGCTCCATTGTCAACGTATCATCCTGCCCAGAAAACTTAGTGAAATCTGGCACCTTGTACCGATTCGAGAAAGGAACTGTGTCATAAACTGAAGGGTACAGAGTCCGATAAGAGTAAGTATTGATCTTGGGCTGAATCCTAAATTGCTCTTTCATCACCTCCGCAATCTTATCGGACTCATGACCATAGGGAGGGAGTGTAGGCCTTAAAGGAGATTGTGCTAAGTATTGTTTGAGCTAAATTGTTGTAGGCCTATTCATCCCATCTAGGCCTCTTTGGTGACATCAAGATCCTTACAAGTGGTATCGGAGCTATGGCTCTTAATTTTAGGCTTAAATGTCTTGAGAGAACAATGTCGACAAGTGGGAAAGTATCTCTGGAACCTTCACTTTTGGATGGCTCAAACTATGCATCTTGGTCTGCTAATGTGCTTAATGTTTTCAAGGACATGGGTCCTCATATAGAGCAGATTATAGATGTGAGCATTTCACCTCCTAGTTGTGACTTGTACTATCTGTCTAGAGAGGAGGAGAAATGCTTACAATACATGCTCAAGCTGCTAATGTTTTATTTAGTGCTATGGATGAAGATATACTTGCTGCTGTCAAACCACTTGGTGATGCTCATCTCATTTGGACCACGCTCAAAGAAATATACAGCGACTCCTACTGTGATGAGAACAACCTCTCATTGGAGGAACCACTTGGGAATGCTCAACTTCACCGACAAATGATGAGCCTCAAGTGATTCTTCCAAAAGGCCTAGATGATCAGGACACATCCACTTCCTCACCAACATATGACTCAATGAATGGTAATGAAATGGTTTGTGAGAACAATATCTATACATATGGTATTTGACTTCCTTTAGTTCTTGTGAGACTTACATTTTGAAGGAAGGAGAAGCTTGTGACCGTTGGAGGCCAAATGATGAATGCACCTCACCTAGAAGCTCAACTCTCCATGCCACTTCTCCTATGTGTCTCATGGCAAAGGGTAAGGAGGTAAAATCAGAAGCCAAACTTTCTCCACCTCCTAATGACATCTCTAGTAGTGAACTTAGTGACTCTAGTGATGAAGAAAATAGTGATGTTGAAGAATATGCAAATTTACATAAAAATTTGGATCCAAAGATCAAAATCTTCATCACTCAACTAATGGAGGATCTAGAAAGTGTCCAAGCTGAGCTAGCCAATAGGGATAGGGTTCTTGAGAAAACTGAAAAGTTGTATATCGGCAGCGAGGAAGCTCTTGAGTTAGAAAGAAGTGAGGTGAACTCTTTGAATAAAGCTTTGAGCAATGAACAAAGAGAACATGCTATCAGAAGGAAAGCTAATGTTGCCCTCAATGACAAGTATTGTGTCTTAGTTGAAAAGCACAACAAACTTGAGGAATGATATAGTCTTCTTTTGGAAAGCATCTCACAACCTTCTAATGCAAAGGACACTTCTACTCCCTCCACTAGTCAAGGTGGTGAAAAATGCTTTAATCTTGATTTGAATATTTATGGCACTAACCTTGCCAATATGGAAGCTATGAGAAAGGAGATTGCTAGGCTCAATGAAATGATAGCAGGAGGGTGCATGGATGACATGAGCAAGGGCAAAGTTGGTATAGATCAGCCTGCACCGATGGTGGCACAACAGCAGCCCCGAGCAACACAGCTACCTAAGGGAGGCAGTGCCACTATGAAGGGTGACAGTGCTGCTCCCCATAGAAAAGGGAAGGCTACCACTTCTGCCCCTGGTCAAGTCAAGCTCAAGAAGAAGATCTCCAATTCAAAGAAAGAGTCCTAGAAATCAAAGAAGACTCTCATCACTTGCTTCAAGTGCAAGAAAGAGGGTCACCATGTAAGAGATTGCTCTTTAAAGAAAGAAGAGAAAAACAGGAGCAAGATTCAAGAAAAGAAGAAAAAGATGGCTCATGTCAAGTGCTCTACCAAGGGACACAGTGCCTCTATGTGTTCCAACAAGGTTAATGACCAAGCAACACTTCCAAACAACAAGATAAGAATAAGCAAAAGGAAATGTTATGGCTGCAATGAGAAGGGACATGAAGCTGCATCATGCCCCTACATGAAGGATGAAAATTTGGCATCATCAACAAAGAGGCTCATCAGCAAGGTAGCAAGCAAAACACAAGAAGAGAAGGCTAACAAGAACAAGAGCCGCCTATGCTACACTTGCAGAGGAAAGGGACATTTAAGTAAGGATTGTCCCATGGGTAACACTCTTAAGCTCAATTCATCAATTGATTCAAATATGCTCAGGAGACCCAAAATTGACACTTGTGCTAGAAAGATGATTAGTTCACCATGTGCTAGTACAAAGGACATTTGGGTGCCTAAGTCTCTTGTGACTAACCATGATGGACCGAACATAGTTTGGCTACCAAATTGTGCTTGATGAGTGTTGTAGGTACTTGAAGGTGATATGAAGCTTTGGGGTGCTTGAGCAAGTTAATTGAAAATATTCACTCAAGCTATCAATCAATTCATATTGAATATTCTTATATGGTTGACCCAAAGATGAATCAAGGGAAATATTTCAAACTTCATATTCACCTTGGTAACAAGTACCAAACCCTTACTAGCTAGCCACTTAACTTGTATAATCTCTAGTAGTTCACAAATTTGTGTGTGTTTGTGAATTATTGAAAGTGGCTAGAGTGCTTCGAGTTAAAATGAATCCTTTGTCATATGATGCTTTTAGTGGCTCTCTAGTGGAGCAAGATCTTATCTATGTTGTAGGTTATGAGATACATACATAGGAAGTACTAAGGTTGCTGCTGCACCAATTTCTGCTGACATACTCTATGAAGAAGTGCAGCACACACCTGCTGGAAGTTAGCAGTGAGGCAGTGCCGCACTTAAGGGCGGTATTGCCGCCCCTCCTACTCAGCAGCGGCTGACACCAGTCCAAGCCATGGACAAAACCTGCAATGCATCTATGACCAAGATGAAGATAAAGAGACCACCTCATCAACTATATATTTTAAGAAGTGTGAAAGCACTTGGAGATATTCATTGGTTTTTGATCATGAAATAGGTGTGATTGAAACTGAACTGATCATCTACACCAAGCAGCATATATGACTTGAGTTTCCTTTGTGGATTTCAAACCAAGAATTTCAAGATGAAGAGGTTCATCCATGCATATTGTGAGTTGGTTTGAGGGATTTACAGACTTGGTTCACATTGGAGGTAAAACTTCAAGAAGGACAGGAATAAAGAATCAAGCTCAAATAAAGTAGAGGCACTCATTATTCACAATTCAAGAATCTCTACTTGTTGGAATCTTGTCATATGGTAGATTGTCAAAACTCTCATATTCATCTTATGGGCATCTACATACTGCAATGGTTGTAAGTATTTCTTGGCACATCTTAATTTGAATATTCTATTTCTGCCATGACCTAGATATAGAGTGAAATGCCAAAGTTCTTAAATGAATAAAGTGCTATGTAAGAAATTCAAATATTTAGAGCACTTATAAAAGGGGAAATTTACTCTATGGCTACAGTTATGAGACTAACCATTTCTCTAAGTGATTTATGTAGTCTCACTAAATGAGAATGTGTTTCTCAAATGGAGTGTGCTATTATATGAAGATCATCAACCCAAAACTATGTGATGTATATTCTCTCTAGTTGATTTGGAGTTGATTTGTCTATTTTAGCCACTCACCATAATATGGCTTAAATATGTCCTTTGGACTTAATTGACCAACCATGCATGTTCATATTTCCATTCCACTCAGAAGAATGTGCATGAGACATCAAGGGAGATTTAATGCATGTTATGAGGTTTCTCTATGTTAGTGACCCACTTGCCTTCCACACAAAAAGGGTTGCTGAATGAGAAACTAGTGCTTGTGATACTAATGTTCTCTTGTTTTTGAGCTTATCTATAGAAAGTTCATAAGAAGAGGTTGTGCTAGTTTAAATTTATAAGTCACAAGCATAAAGGTTACACTTCACCTAAAAAGAAAGATGCTACTGTCGAAAGCCATAATGATCAAAATCTGAATTTGAGTAAAATCAAGTTTAAGGATGAATTGGATGAGCTATATTGGAAGAATTCACAAGATGATAAGTATTGATAAGAGGTCTGAATGGAAAGTACATCTTGTGAGTAATCCCAGCCAAGTTCACCTCAAGATTGGACAAGAAAAGAAAGAGAATTGTGAATCATCAAATCTATCCAGAAAATTGGAATTCTAAGTTGGCTGTACTCAAGCATAGATTTGGAGTTTCAAATGTTAATGAATTGAACTAAAACTTTATGATCATGCAATACGCATCTAGTACGTGCTTTGCACAGAAGGCATGAAGATTGGTTTTGAAGAAAGTTAGTTGTGAGTTGGTTTCTGTTAGCTTCAACACTGCAGTTTATGGACCTCAGCAGTTTTGGTAGAAATTTCATTTGACTGAACAAATGGTGTCCAAATGAGCTGAAACTTTTACACAAGTTAAAGGACACATATATGAAGCTCTCTACCAAATTTCACACATATTGAACCAGTGGTCTGGAAGATATGATGTTTTCTCCAAGGAGTTGAATTAGTTTCAGCAATGTAGTTTCAGACCTAGTAATTGTGGTAGGAAGTTGATTTGCTTAGTCAAATGAAGTACAAATGAGCTAAAATTTTTACAAAAAATAGAAGACTCATAGATGAACATTTCTATCAAAGTTCATGAATATTGAGCTTATGGTCTGATAGATATGAAGTTTTTGGCAGAGAGTTAAATTCTATCAGTTTCAACAGTGCAGTTTCAGATCTTGTAGTTGCGGTAGAAAATTCATTTGGCTGACCAATTGAGTCCAAATGGGCTGAAACTTCTACATTAGTAAGAGGACTCATAGATGAAGACTTCTGCCAAATTTTATGCCTATTGGACAAGTGGTCTGAAGAGATATGCATTTTATCTAAGGAAGGCAGAATCTGAACTCATTATATTTCAAACTTTAGCAGTTGGTGGAAAATTGATTTGAATGATCATAGTAAGTCCAAATGAGTTGATTTTTTTTGATAGAGGTTATATGACTCATACATTCACTTATCTACCAAATTTCTTGCATGTTTGACTAATGGTCTGAGAGATATGAAGTTTTCTTTGAGGATGACAGAATCTAAAAACTGACTATATGGATCTAGATTGCATTGTAACAACAAGGATTCAGTTGGCTCTCAAGTTGGTCATGGAGGCTCAGTCAATTTGAGAAGCATCAGTTTGATCCAAAAGATTTTCAATGGAATAAAATGACCACACATGTGTCCAAATGAGTTGTAATCAGATTACAAGTAGCAACAGGAAATTGCAAGTAGTTGGAACTTGAGCAAGTCAATTTCAGTAGCAAATGATTTGATACTAATTGGATTAAGTCATGGGCTTCCAAGAACAACAGCTGCAATCAGTTCAAACTAAATGAAATTAGTTGGCCTCAACAGTTACATGAAACAACAATGAATTCCAATTAGTTTGGTACTAGCTCAAATCCACTGGAAGCAATTAGAACCCGCTGAAGCTATTGGATTGCAAGCAGCTTGAAGGAGTTTAAAATCAGTTGGAATATAGTGCAAACCTATCCCTTGACCTTATATTTTTAATGTGCTTAAGTGGACTTTGTGTACTCTTGCATGCACATATTTAGGGGGAGCTTAGCCTATACATCTTGTGAGATTAATGGTTTCCTTCAGATTGATGATTGTGTTGTCTCACACATTGGAGAAGGTGAATGGTTGATTCCAATGGATAATAAAACTAAATCTAAATGAGTTGGAGAAAAACAACTGAAGAGTGGGCTTTCATTACTATTTCTCCTCTTTAGAGCTCATCAAGTACACTCGGTCCATCCTATGAATCTCCCAGGATCCTAGTAAAGAAAGAACTAGGAAACTAATATGGATCTTGGCTGATCATAAGAGTTCT
>CM041636.1:602266-797019 GCA_023333625.1 Bothriochloa decipiens | reverse complement strand
AAAGAACTAGGAAACTAATATGGATCTTGGCTGATCATAAGAGTTCTATTTCACCACATTTCTTAAACTGATAACTATGTCCATCCAAATTATTGAAGTCTCTCTTATGATGGTCATACCAATGGAAATTTGTGTAGTGATCTCTCTACCTTGGTGGTGGTATGTTTCCTTGGCATAATTTCAATTATTGCAAATTTTATCATGCCTTGACCGAGATATAGAATGAACTCCTCTTGACTCTTAAATTGATTCAAGTGCATTTCACAAGTAAGTCAAGTACTTGATGCACATATTAAGGGGGAGCCCATTCTATGTCTTGTGTCTTTTGAGACTAACCTTTTCTTCTAGTGAATTTGTGTAGCCTCTTGTTGAGAATGAGTTTCTCATGAGTATGCTACATTAACTTAATCCAAATTGGTAAAGTTATCTCTCATATTCATTTGGATGAAATTGTCTCTTAAAGTAGCTACTCTCCATAATATAGCCTAAATTCCCTTATTTGGACTTAATTGACCAAAAGTGCATATGTTCTTGCCTTCCACATATATATATGTATGCACCATCAAAAAGGGGGGATTTAGTCTGTGTTACGAGGTTTTGCAATTAGTGATCTACATTCCTTCCACATCCAAAAGGTCACTAGTTGTGAAACTCTAGCTTGTGCAATTTAATGCTATCTCTTGGCTTTATAAACATTCCCTAGGTGATATTATGAGATACGAGCATTCATTCCTATTGGCATCAACTTGTGAAGCTTTCCCCAAATTGGTGTCAAAATTGTGAAGGTCATATTTCAATTGATATTGGTGGATAATCTTTCAATTCAATATATCAAGAAATATGTCTTCAAGTGCTATCTCATAATAACAACAAGAGCTATCAATGGTATCTCAACCGAGATCAAGCACAAGTGTGATGCCTCCTTCCTTGAAGATGATGATGAAGAGAGATGGGCACAAATGAAATTACCTTGAATAAATAAGTACTAGTCCCATCAAAGCACTAAATCCAACTATTGAAATCATCTTCATCATAGAGATTGTGAGGCTTAGAACAAAGGTATATTGCTCCATGAACTCTTGTATTACCTTTATGCATATAGGCCCTTATATGCTAGTTTGTGCATGTGTATGCAATATTTTTTAAGTCACGCCATAAGTTTGTTCTTGTTGTGAAGATTAGAGAAATCTTTAGATATTTTGGTTCATACCTCTTGTGGTGATGGCATGAGTTTGTCTTATGTTTAACTATCATCTAAGTGAGGTATGAGCTAAATATTCTACTTCTCAAGAATCTTGGCTTAAGTTATTGCATACTTTGTTTGGTAGAAAATTATGGAGAGAAATCCTATATGCTGAACCTTTACCTACTCTTGCCCTCACTTGTCTGCCTTCACTCTTAGACCCTTTTTGGAGATTAATGCCAAAGGGGGAGAAATATTGGGAGCAAGTGAGATTGATATGTGGATTGAAAGGGGTAAGGACAGGTATATAAGATTTTTCAAATTTTTGTGTGATGTGTGTAAGGACAGTTTACATTGATGCTCTAGGTAAGGGTCTTTTACGCTAGTGTGTGACTTTCATGCCTTAAATGTTGTATTGCTTATATTTCTTGAGTGCATGATCTGTCATGAGCATCATGGTTATCATGTTACACCTTGCACCCCACATATGTTATGATATAGTAGAGTTCTCACACTACATCTTAAATATGTGCATTTAGCATTTGAAGCCAAAATCTGAATTCCTTCAATGCACACATTTAGGGGGAGCTTACTATATCATAGGATTCAAAATCTTAAGATTTATCAATCTCTTGTAAGATTTAATTGTGTTGTCATCAATCACCAAAAAGGGGAAGATTGAAAGTGCATCTAGCCCTTTAGTGGGTTTTGGTGATTTGATTGACAACATAATTAAAGGTCTAATAAGTTTGCTAAGTGTTGAACATAATTGCATATACTTGTGGACTCTGTATTAACAAGTATTTCAAAGGTTCAATAAGCAAGAAAACTTGATGGTATTCCATATTGTGTTGAGATGAAAGGCCAAGGTTGTGTATTGTTGTATTGGAAGATCATGGAAACAATGTAGCTTAAGCAAAAGACAACAATGCAAATGGAATCAATGAAATGGCATATATGTTGTGGGATATCATAGCACCATGAGAAAAGCAAGCATATTTGGCAAATGACAAAGGAGATAATATATAATGGATATAAGAGGTTCTTCACATTGGTTTGCTTCTATGGATAGAGCTTGAAGTTTGTGTTAGGTGTGTCAAGCCAAAATGAAGAGGATTTAAGGAACCGTGAATTGGCTTCACCATATTGATGTTGATCTATGTATGTCTCTATGTGAGTCAAACTAAAGCTTGATTGATCTTAACATTCAGATCTAGAAGATATTCAAGCAATGATCACAATATTGAAGAAATGGTTATTCAATGTATGCTTAATGTGATGTGACTTGAGTATGGCTTGATAAGGTGAATATAGCAAGGAAAGGGCTTCGAGGTACTAAGCAAAGATGAAGGGCAAGCGGTGGCTTAGGGACCGAGGTACCATGGCTAAGGTGAAGAAAAGAGTACTTGCATTTAGTTGATGAACTAATCAAGCTATAAGAAGTCATATTCTGTTGAGGATCAAATCATTAGTGGAAGTGACTTGAAGCCATGAAAGTGAACCTATATATATGGATATGGTTCAAGTCACATGATCAAGGTAAAATGAGAATGAAGAAAACATAATTGATGGTAGAGTCCCCAGTCACCAAATGAAGTGACAACCGGCTCAAAGGCATTTGCATTCTTTTATATTTTGAATTGAGTTTAGGAAAAGCCGTACTATTAAGGGGGACTCAAGGATAGTTGGTCAATTGTTGAACCAAATGCTCATATTCTGGATAACACATTCTCATACCATTACCAAACAACAACCAAAAGCATATTTCATTCTGAGTTGTTTGGGGTGAGGCAGTGTCGCACTTCAAAGTGACCATTGGGCCTAGAGTGTATTTATACCCACTTGGGCCGGCCCATAACGGTCAGCTCTTCTTCCCCAACGTTCAGTTCATCCTGAACCTGACCAAAGCTCTACCTCTCTCTCCTTCATTGTTGCTCCTTCAATCCTCAAGAAAATCCTTGATTCCCACCATCAAAACTTAAGAGAAAAGGTAGCAAAACTCGATTATAGAGGAGATCCACTGATTCCCAAAGTCTAAAAGTATTTGATTCATGTTTGGCCAACGGTTCTAGGGTTTGTTATTCTTGGAGCTTGCTCCTAGCCGGCTAGGCGTCGCCCTAGAGCTTGCCAACTTCGTGTGGCGGCCTAGGGAGGTTTGTAACCATCTCCTACAGCAAAGAAACTTACCCCTCATCTCAAGAGTTCATTCTCTTGACTGGAGAACGAGGGAAGAGCTAGCCTTTGTGGTGAGCTCAATCCATTTGTGGATACCCCAACAACGTGGACTTAGGCAAGCCTTGGTGGCGAGCTGAACTACGGGATAAATACTTGTGCCACCGTGTGCTTGATGTTCTATACTTGCATTTCATATTGTTGTTGAGGATATAGTTGCTTTTGTGATTGATCTACTTGTGTAGGTTTGCTCCTATCTGTTCATACCTCGATCTATGATCTACTCATGTGCAGTAAGGTGGAAAGTTGGTAAACCAAGTTGTAGTTTCAGTTCCTGCAGTTTTGATTCAGTCTGAATTTTCTGTGTTTAGAAAAGGGAGGCAGTGTCGCACTCAGGGCGGTAGTGCCCCACTACTTTGACTTCAGATCGAGTTGAGATTTTGCTGGATCATCACTGAGCATCTCAAGTACTTCTTCCCAAAGTTTGAGCTGTATTGGACTCACGACCACAGGGAGGGAGTGCAGGCCTTAAAGGAGATTGTGCTAAGTATTGTTTGAGCTAAATTATTGTAGGTCTATTCACCCCCCTAGGCCTCTTTGGCGACATCAAGATCCTTACAACTATCCATCTTTAATCTGATTACAAAGTATTTCTGTTACATAATTATATTAATGACTCACATATGTTCATACTTGTTAGGGGTTGTATGGCACATGAAACAAGATAGCTGGAAACAAGATGGTCTCTCCTACATGGGCTCTAGAATTGGAAGCACAAAGGTGTGTATAAGTCTATGTTTTTGCTGTCCTATGGAAGTTTAGTGTATGTCTATGGTGTCGCCGCGCCGAGCGCCTAACTCGCCTAGGCGTCCGGAAGGTGGTCCAACGCGGCAGCTCGCCTGGCCGCCGTAAAAACATAGATTGTGGTGATTTTTTTCCTTTGTAGATAACTGAAATGGAGTTCTGCTGCAGGTTGAGATGAGTTTTTGCCATGGCTGTCCGAGGGAAACAAACAAGGATGGGTGGTGAGCCAGCGTTATATGCAGTGGTAACAACTATTTGAGGTGAATTAATAAGTCATAGAGACCAATCCATCCCTTCTCTTGCTGCATAATTTACTCATCCTAATGTATGCGAAACTTTGTCAAAATTGATCTTTTTTAAAGAACAAGAGCTTTAGTTTTCTTATATGTGTACCAAATCTGTTTCCTGATTTTTGTTTGACAAAGATAATTGCTTGCTGCGTTTGGTGATGTTTATAAACAATGTAGTTTGTCCAGTAGAGATCCTTAGCTGGTTTCTATTCATTATAGACAAAGGTAGTAGTGATTGTAACCCTCTCATGAATTATGAAGTGGGTTATTTTGTGAAGTGTGATTATGAGCCTGGATCATGCTACCAGGTGATGATTGATGTATATATGTGTGCGCGTGTATGTCTATATATATAGTTTATAAATAAAATAAAAAAAACTTTGCCATGTGCCTTGGGTGGTGGCACATGGCAAAGTAATTTTTTAAAAAAAATAAAAAGAACTTTGTCGTGTGCCTTAGCTGGTGGCACACGACAAAGTAATATTTTCAAAAAGAATTTTAAAAAACTTTGCCGTGTGCCTTAACCGGTGGCACACGGCAAAGTAATTTTTTTAAAAAAATAATAAACAAAACTTTGTCGTGTGTCATGGCTGCGGCACTCGGTAAAATATCCATTAACGGCCAGTGCCGTGACGGATGAAAAAATTTTGCCGTGTGCCGCGCTAAGCACACGGCAAAATTTTTAAATATTATGCCGAGTGCAGCACACGGCAAAGTTTCTTTGCCAGGTAGTATTTTGCCGTGTGCGTTTTTGTCGTGTGCTGCACACGGCAAAGACTTTGCCGTGTGTAAAAAATTCTTTGCCGTGTGCAATTAGACATAGCAAAGTCACAGTTTTCAGTAGTGCATTGGCTATTTGAGATCTCAGAGCGACAATGTATAGATCGGCCATGTTGTTCTAAGGGCATATGTGTATATTAGTCATTGCTTGGAGATCACTTGGGCTTCTCTTTGATATGAAAATTATGTCTACAGCCATTGAAACCTAATTCTTTTGAGCCAACACGGTTGTAGCTGATGAGTAACCCCCAACCGAGACTCTTTGAATCTACCAAGGGCTCGGAGGATATACCCACTAGATAAGCTCGCATGTACCCGAAATGGCAAAAAACAGATGGCTCAACAACCCATAAATGGTCCTCCACTAAGCAGGCCCTTGATGCCAAAGAGACAAACCTCATGAGGCAAGAGCCACAATCACTTTGGGCTCGATGGCTTGACCAGAGCGAGCGGATTCTTGTCTCACGAGGAGCCTGGACTGAGCCTCTGCCCTTGTATTCGTCCCAGCCTTGGCCAGGGCCAATAAACGTCCCGAGCCAAAGACCAAAAGCCAGCTCCAAAATATGTCAAGCACTCATAGCATGACAGGCACAGAGACATTACACCACCATCGTGTACCATGGGCCATGAGTCAGTGTTGGCCACTACCTCGGCAGGGCCACATGTGTGGCATGTTTAATCAGGACAATTGGTTTGTGGCATATCCTGAATTTCCATTAATTTAGCTAGTGCTAAAGGTAGCATATGAAGCCAAATTATGAGCAATAACATTCTTTAACCTTGCTGAATTTATTTATTCGGCTAGAGTTATTAGTAACATATAGAGCCGAATCATGGATATTAACATTTGAGAACCATGTTGAATTTCAGTTGATTCGCCTAGAGTTGGGAATAACATGTGGAGCCAAACCATGAGTTTATTAGCATTGTGTACCACATACGTGTTGAGAGTAATTTGTTGGACAATTAACACTCGCACAACCAATTCTCTCATTCATCGACATGTTTTGATGTGAAACCACATATTGTGAATATGTAGCCGATGAATAAAAGGATGAAACATCTTGTAGCATAAATATTAGTTTGCATCGGATTTTGCATATTATTTTCAAATAAATAATGGGAATATCTAGAGCAATTATCAGAAAAAATTACTAGCCGATACATGGTACTCGTCAGAAGATCTAGCAACACAATTATTAGCATATGGATTCCGTCCATTCTAAATTATAAGACGGTTTAAGTTTTATAAATACTTTGCATTTGTTACAAGTACATAGATATAGACTATGTAGACATACATCGTAAAAGCAATGTATTATGACAAGGCAAAACGTCTTATACTTTAGAACAGATTTGGTACCTTGGGATTAGCATACCAGTACGCCGAAGTAGCACTCTATATTTTAGGAAAACAAATAATCCTTAAATCTACTTGGTTCATTTTTTGCCACGAAGCAAAATTATATTCTTTAATCAAGTACACGACGGAAACACCACCAGCGGTGATCTGAGCTTATCCGATCCACTGTTCTTATTAGCACTGGGCCCTCTAATCAGTAAGAATTGATTGAATGACTCCGTGGAATATGCATTGTCATTGGGCACGAGTTGGAGTAGCACTAATTTTTTATTATGATATAGGCTGTAGGCCCGTGTGCAGGCATAATAATAATAATTAGGATCAGGTGGTGAGTCCATGGCAGGTCTGAGAGGAGATGGGCTTGAAAGCAGAGAGAGGCGGCGTTGCAGACATGACTCGTCAATAGGCGCGTCAATCAGGCTGGTTGAGCCAAACAAGATATAGGAGTAGGAGTAGATATGATAAGATTCTCCCTTTCCTGGAATGTTTTGAATTTTATACAATTTCTCAGACACGTTGCATATGGGTTACTGTTCCACCGATGTGACTTTAGTGATAGAGAAGATAACAGACGAGGGAAGAAGAATATTGGGCTAGAATCCTAAGGCCCAAGGCCCATTTACTTAAAACCCTATTGGGCTTGGAGCCCACCGCCGAGCTAAGAGGAGAGTCCATTCCATCTCTCGTCCCCAACCCGGGAAGGCCGGGGGCGCGCGAGCTCAAGAGGCGCCCGCGGCGGCCGGCGGCGAGCATTTGCTCCTCCATCCAAGTCGATCAAGTACAAGTGTAGTGGATTGGACATGTGGCGGCGGCAGCAGGCCCTCCTGTGCCGGCTCCCGCCGCTGGGGGCGGTGGCGCAGGCTCCGTCATCCTGGGCGGCCGACCGGCTGGGATGCGACTACGGGTCTGCGCCGGAGGGGAGGAAGGGAAAGACGGCGCCTTTGCAGGTCTCCTCCTCCTTCCGTATGCGTTTCCTCGATTCCCTGTTTCCCTCGGTTTGCTTACTGATGATGGGTTTGGTGCAGGCGCGGGGCATGTTGGACAAGTTCCGGATGCGCGCCAAGGGTGGCGACGGCGGCAATGGCTGCGTCAGCCTCCGCCGATCCAGGTCCAGCCGCCTGGGCATACCTGACGGTGAGAGACCCCACCGTTTTGTGCTGACCTTGCTTCTTCAATTATACTACCACACTCTGGTGAAGTTGACTCTGGTGGTGGTATTAGCTTTGGAGACAAATATGTTTCCGTTCCGTTTACAATACAACTCCAACTTTCCTAATTAGATTGGTGCTTCTCTCAATGAAGATCAATCTTCAAGTTTTCCCTTTAGTTGTTTTGTCCATTGGTAGAGATCTTACTGTTGGAAAGTTTATTTTAGTTTCACACCTGGTTACCAGTCTAGTGCCCTCATCTTAACTGCGCAGATATTTCTTTGGGCTTTAAGTAATATGTTTAGTTGACCAACAGATCATATATGACAGTCTTCAAAATGGTATTCTTTTGAGAGATGATAATCTGAATCTCTGATGTATGGGGAGCTATTGCTTGATACATGAGGTGCTACACTGTAATTGCTTAATTTGATGTCGAAATGCAATGCTATGGGCAGGGAATGATCCCTGGAGGTCTAAACAATTGTGTGCAAATTGGATATTAAACCCTGCTAATTATATATTATATATAAATGTTTCCCCTCTTTCTGTTGCTCGAAGCTAGCTCCTGATACTCACTCTGATTTTCGCATGATAGTACAGTGGGATTTATATATTTGCAATATTTGGATTGATTGATCCTTACAATGAATTTTAAAAGAACAGGTGGTAATGGAGGGAAGGGTGGTGATGTGATTCTTGAGTGCTCAAGGTCTATCTGGGATTTCAGTGGCTTGCAACATCACATGGTATGTCTATTGTCTTCGAAAACGCCATATGCTTTTTCTTGAGTTAGATATGGTTGCTGCACTGATTTTTGTGCTTGATGTAAGATCTTATTTCATAAACTATAGATTCCTAATTGAAAATTATGGCTGTGAATATATTGGAATTAGAAAAAAAATGTTTATCAACCAACTGTGAACCTAGGCATCGTGCTGTAGCTCGATATGATATGGATCATTTGAATTCTGGGGAAATTACTGATACCTGACTTTAATTGTGGTTTTCAGAGAGGAGGTCGAGGTGGCAATGGAGTTTCCAAGAATCAGATAGGAACAAGAGGTTCTGACAAGGTTATCACAAGTATATGCATATACATGTTCCAGTTTTCTTTGGGTTTTATGTTGTATATCACCTTCTCTACTTTTATGTAACAGATTGCACAAGTACCCGTGGGCACGGTGATTCATCTGGTCGAAGGGGAACAACCTTCTCTCACAGTAAATAAACCAACCAGAGCTCTAGATCCCTGGGACATACCTGGTGCTGCAGAAGAGTCTTCAGATTCGGGTCAGATTGGTGATGCAGCGAGGAAAGTTTTTGATGGTGGCTTGTCCCATCAGCATATTGGGCCTAAGCATACTACTGATGGAAATGAAGCTGTAAAGGGAAGCAACAGTGCATCAGAGAATTCAAAATACTTACATACATACTCCAAGCCTCCGGTCTCATGCAATGATTGTGATGTAAGAAACTATTCATGTCAGGAGGGGACTGATGAAGAAGATCAGACTGAAAGCGAGGATGAAGAATTTTGGGAGGATGAGGACAAAGATGAGTTCGACATGGACAAAGTGGATGATGAGGAGGAGAATGAGAGGGAAGAACAAGATGTGCAATGTTGTGTTGCTGAGATGACGAAACCTGGGCAGCGGTTAATCATAGCAAGAGGAGGGGAAGGTGGACTGGGGAATGCTTTCATCATGAAGGAGATGCGGCCATCCAAAGCAAACAGACAAGAGAAGATAGCCCGATTGAGTACCGGGCAGCCAGGTACTAAGAGCTTCCTTGTCTTGGAACTGAAGAGCATTGCAGATGTTGGTTTGGTTGGATTGCCCAATGCTGGGAAGAGCACATTGCTCAGTGCTCTCTCTAAGGCGCAGCCAGAGATAGCCGACTATGAATTCACCACGCTGAGGCCCAACATTGGCAGCCTGACCTATGAGGACTACTTCTCAGTTAAAGTGGCTGATATACCTGGCCTGATCAAAGGAGCACATGAGAACCGTGGCCTGGGTCATGCTTTCCTGAGGCACATAGAGCGCACCAAAGTTATTGCCTATGTGCTTGACCTTGCAGCCACGCTTAATGGCAGGAAGGGTGTCCCACCTTGGGAGCAGCTGCAAGATTTGGTCACAGAGCTGGAGCATTACCAGGAAGGAATGACTCGGCGACCATCACTGATTGTAGCAAACAAGATAGACGAAGAGGGAGCTGAAGAGATGTACGAGGAACTGAAGAGGAGAGTGCCGAGTGTTCCAATATTTCCAGTTTGTGCCATCTTGCAGGAGGGGGTGCCAGATCTGAGAGTGGGTCTAAGGAACCTTATGGATGACTCAGATCCACAAGGGATTGTTTTTGAGAAAAATGACTGTTGAATGAGGTAACATTTTTTTTCTCTCATGACACTGCGCATATGAGTGTGGTGCGGATATTCCCACTGTGAATCAGAGAAGTGATTAGATCTGCAAATGTCGATGAATCTTGCTATTCCTTGCTTTTTGTTGTGTTAATTACAAACAATTGAGCATTTGCAATCTTTCTAGTACCCTTCTTGTTAAAGAGCAGACATATGGAGTAGCTATCTAAGGTTTGTTTCAAGTTGTACATGGTAGTAGCAGCTGAGACTTTGACCTTAGTAAATAAACAGAACTGCATTTGCACTTGGTAACATAAATGGGGTACCTTTCTAAAGCAGATTGTGAGAATCCAATCACATTTACATGACGATCCACAAGCTGCATCCCACCAGTTACAGCTAAAGAGCCCACAATCTACAACATGCTTTTAAGAATCCGATGCTAAAGTAAACATACACATGTCCTGTTGGTATCGTTCCTACTGAAGATATGCTAATAGTGCTGCAATCTGTAGTGAAGATAAATCTTCTGGTCCAGATGACATGGATTGCTCTCTGGTATACCAAAGAGCTACCTCTTACCAGTATTATATCAAATTTGCAGGCTGATTGCTGCGACTGGATCTGGAGGGAGGTCTGAAGATGTTGCACCATTGAACTGTGGAAGGCGAAGTCCATTTGCCATAGTGGGATGACCACAAGAAGCATGACAATTTTGGTACATTTACTGCCTTTTGACCCCACTAGAAGTTTGTCCATCCAGTGGAACTTACAACATGTTGAGACCTCTGCCAGAGTTTCTGTAAGTAAGCCAATCTAATTACCTGATCCTTTCTTTTACTAAAAGCTTCTTGGTCAAACAAAGAGTAATATTCTGGTAGTCTGCTGTCAGTTTACAACTGTGGATTGAGTACAGGAACCACAGACATAAGATCTTTAGCTTCCTTCCACCTGCATATAACCAAAATGATACAATGTACAGTTTATAAAATTGATCATAGCTATGCCAGAAGTGCTTAGGGGGTGTTTACTGGATGGTCTTACACTTTTAATCAGAGATATGCCAGAAGTCTCTGTTCTGTTTTTTTCAGGATCATGTTTTTACAGACCATAGTTTCCTCTGGCCTATATATAAAGCACAGTACAAAGGCCAAAAGTTAACTTCTAGGGTTACTAACTTAGAGAGCACTCAACATGCCAGACAAAGAGACAATCGCAGCAAAAGAATCAATAATGTTAATCTCACCCATTCCCATCAGCCCAAACTGTGTGACCAGAGAGTTTTTGACTAGGACAATCAGGTCTACAGAAGATGCAACTCTCACTACCTTGCCAATTTGGCCTGTTGAAAGGTCCAGATGGCTAGAGGGGGGTGAATAGCCTAATAAAATTTCCTTCAAAAGCAACTAAGACAATTTGATCAATATAAAAGGAAGCGATATGCGGTTTGCTTAGCCTAAAAGGGGTTTATGCAAGCCACCTATTCAATTCACAATTCTACTAATTTCACACAACCACCAACAAGATATTCGCACTGGCTACACAACAAGAGCTACTCAAGCTAAATAAACTACCAGAACAAAGCTAGCAAGATACAACAAGAATGTAAAGAACGTAATGCTAGAAAGGGAAAGAGCTTGTTATTACCGACGTTGGCGAGATGAGTGAACCAATCAAAATGATCAATGACAATGATAACCAATCACCGGGTGAATACCAATATCAATCACAATAAGAGACAATCCAATTTTTCACCCAAGGTTCACGTGCTTGCCGGCACGCTAGTCCCCGTTGTGTCCCTCTACACCACGTGGTTCGGTGGCTAATTGGTATTACACACCAAGCCTCAACAAGGGCGCCACAAGAACCTACCGAATGGTGAGAAGTTGCAATGACACGAGCAATCCACTAATGCTACCTTAGGCACTCCGCCGGGGAAGGTGCAACCCCTCACAAGATCACCAGAGCCGGCCACGAACAATCGCCACCACGTGCCGGACCTCCACAGCTGCTCCAAGCCGTCTAGGTGGCGACAACCACCAAAAGTAACAAGAGAACCCGCAGCAAATCAATCCCCCAAGTGCCTCTAGATGCAAAGCAATGATCAATGCACTTGAATCACTCGATCTCACTTGAAAATCGCAATCGAAAGCAATGAGATGAATTGGGATGAGAAAAGAGGGGGGTTGGCTCAGCTCAAAGGAGTCAAGAGATGTTAAGAATGGCAAGAGAGGGCTCCAAGAGCCGGCCAACAAGTATATATAGGCGTACCCCTTCGAATAGAGCCGTTACCCAGTTTTTGCGACATACGCGGACAGTCCGCGGTACAATACCCGGACAGTCTGCCGTTCACTGAAAGTATCCGTTAGATTCAAAATCGATACCTGCAGACAGTCCGCGGACCAAAACCCGAACAGTCCGCCGTTATACCACGGCGCCTCCAACAGAACGGCAGCAACTCTATTCGCAGAGAAAATTTCAACGGCGGACAGTCTGCGGGTCTCAGCCCGGACAGTCCGCTGTTCTAAAAAAATACTAGCCGTTAGGTTCAAAAAATGAAATGCGGACAGTCCGAACACTGTAGCTCGGACAGTCCGGAGTTACCAAATGAAACCCGTCGAGAGCAGCCACTTCCGGAGACTAAAATTCCATTTTCGCCCGTTGAACCTCGGACAGTCCGCGGTTCAACTCTGGACCTGCCATCAGAACCAGAGCAGCTCTGTTGGCCATCGAAAAGATGAACTACGAACAGTCCACACATATGTCCCGGACAGTCCGCAGGTCAGAAACATCAGCACAGCTCTTCGGCTAAAACATCCATAATTCTTAGCTCCGAACTCCGATTTCGATGATCTTGGACTTCTTAGAAAGCTTATTCAGAGGATTATGCGTCCCACTAAACATCTTGATCCAAAACGCTAAGGATCAAAGCAGTTTTCCTATTCAAGAGCTATCGACTCTCTTTTCTACACGAGTCCGTCGAACTTTCTTGATTGCCTTGATCATGTATGAGCTATTCCATGTATGTGTAACATTCAAGCACATGTTTTAGCTCATTTTCAAGTTAAGCATAGAAGGCGAAGAAGATGCACTTTATTCAAATGCATATGCTCAATGAATTGACATCTAGAGGCACATTTGGGATTCAATTGCGACGAGAAATCCCCTGTTTATAGTACGGCTATGTATCCTAAGTCATCCACACCCTCTATGGTGTCTTGGATGCAAACCAAAAAGCCCTACCATATACCTTTGCATTGAGTGTCGAGTATCGGCATTGTATTGCACCATCATCCACCTTGATCATGATGAGCACTTGATCATATCATTCATTCTTGATCCTTGCTCCACCATGTCACCTAAGCCAATCACCATATAGCTACATACATGCTAGACCAAGATGATTAGCTCTAGGCATTGTCACAAATTACCAACACCAAACATAGGACTTTCACCTGTGCTACTGATCTAGTTTAATCTTTGATTGATAACCAAAAGAAAATACTGATTTTTAAAGGATTTCTAAATCATCAAAGTCAAATGAAAGCAATTATTTATATTGAACATACCTCAAAATGCAACTTCAAACTTGTACCTCTGATATTTAATCATGAATGCATTTCACATATTTTCCTTTTTTGTCTGTAAGTAGCATTAATCAACTGGCTCTCTTTTTTATAAGTGTACCAATTAGTGCCCACCATTTGTCATGGATACAAATTGTGATATTCTGCTATAATCATGGAAATAACAGGATTTACAATACAGAGCACAAGCAGTGTTTGTGGTTTTAGTATGAACAAGGCAAATGTGAAGTACAAACATGCACATTAAGAATAATCCTGGTTGCAGAAGTAACATGTGAATTCTTGGACCAAAGTATGAAAAAAAGAATAATGGCAAAGTTGCTGCCGTCGTGTGAAACATTCTCCTTAGTTATATTCTCCTATCTTATTCATCGTGTGTATATGATTCTCTGGCCCCAACAGGTGCTTCATCAAGGGGGCCTGAAACAAAAGGTTGGGCATTATGGTGAAAGATGGATTTGTAGGAGGTGAGACAAAACAAACTGCAGAACCAAACAGATTATGATGGAGCGTTTGTGCTAGTTTTACCTGCATATGTGGAAGAACGCTTGATGCTATTTATCTGCTAATGTTTTACCTGCATATGTGGGGAAAAAAACTCCTGGTGATATTTATCTTGGAGTTGTAGGGTTTGTCTCTTGGGCATTTCCATGGGTGGCCTCCACCCATTGCATAGGTCTTGTCATGCTGGATGCCTAGATATGGCTCAACTTGTCGCACTCAGGGCCAGGTTCCCCCTTAGCCAATGGCACCGAGTATCTCTAGGCTGCACTCCAGCTGCAGATGCCTTGGATTTATACCCTGCATCTGTTCCTTACAGGGTTGTTATCTCCATGTAACTTCAATTTGTTCCAGCTGCAGCTGGGAGTGCTGCGTGGGCACTCTCGAAAGCCTTCGTTTGGGCACATAAAAAGCGCTTGCAATTTGTGAAGATTAACTAGCCTCTTCAGGTCCTAGCAGCTAGCTGAACAACAGAAGCAGAGTTCGTCAGAGTGTTGAGGACTTGGTGCCATGTCTACTATACTTCCTCAGAGGCCAGAGCCCTCAGGCAGGCTGCACTGCTGGAGCATAAACGCCTCTAAAAAGGGCATGACTTGCACGTAAATGAAGTGCAAAGTTATCATCTTGCTCATTCATTATGCAGAATCCAACCACTTTTGCAGATTCTATATTGCAGCACAGTGCCGTAGACTCTGAAACGGGCAATATAAGAATCACCAGCAGGCTTAATTTTTTCACACTCTAGCCCTGTATGGGAATTGGGAATGAAGATATAGAACTTCAGTAGCACTTGAGAAGAAGTGGGGGCGAAAAAAGAGCATGTGTCCCATTCAGTGGATGCTCTCTTCGATTTTCTTTACATAAGCGGTAGATTGCTCTGTTGATTTTGTTCACACTGATGCAGATGTGAGATTCCATGGTGTGGATGCCCCGCTTACATTGCTCTACAGACGACAAGAAAAATCCTAGATGTCACTATCACATAGGCCCGTCTAGCTCAGTCGGTAGAGCGCAAGGCTCTTAACCTTGTGGTCGTGGGTTCGAGCCTCAAGGTGGGCGATCCATTTTATGCTCGGGTGAAAATGGAAAAAATAAGCACTCAAACTCCTGAAAATAAAGCTGCTATCTCTTTTCCGGCATCCCTACATTTTTGGATCTTGAAATACTTCAGGATCCTCTGTAAACGCTTGCAGCCTCATTCCTGCAAAAACAAACCTTATGCCGTGGAAAGTTTTCTCCACATCATACGTCAAAAGCAAGTCCAATTGATGTCACTAAAAACTGGCTTTTCCTATGGATAACTATGTTTAGTTCATTCCAGTAGACCAATAGTGTAAAAGTTGTGAGATATGGACAAACGAATGACCTTGTGAAAGTTAAAGCGTTGGACTTTAGCTGTGCCGCTTTAGCTTTGTTGTTTCCCTCCAGTACGTAATAATTTCTCAGAAAGCATGCCGGATTGAGATGTCGACAAATCCATCCTTCAACAAGGCCACCTTCACGGCCGAGGAAGAGAGGGAATAGGGAGCCAAAGCTTAAATGTAAATCAATCCTCCCATGCAAGCACTTCGGTGAATGTAAAAAACTTTCTCCATAATACAAAATATGCAAATCTTTTGCATATTCGATAAAGAAAAGGTCTCCTTTGGTATTTACAGTAATAACATAGGATAAAAAACAGCTCTCAGACCCGACCCTCGCGTCGTCTCTCTGAAGGCGACTCAAGGGGTCCGACACCACCGCCACAAGCCCCCCTCCCTCACCGCAAGTCGGGCCGCCGCTGCTGGGCTTCCTCGCTGGCGGTGGAAGCCAGCGGGGAGGGCTCAACAAGGCACCTCCCCACGCCCTCCCTCGTCTCTGTTTTGCCCCCGTGCCTCCAGCTCCTCCCCCTCGCCGACCCCCCTTCTCCTCCGGCGCCGGCGGTCTCTGGGCGGAGGCGCGGCCGATCCGGCCCCTGCTCGACCGGATCCAGACCCTCCGCTCCACGACATGGCCCCTCCGCGTTCGGATCGACTGGCGGAGGGCCTAGGGTTTGTGGCGGCGGCAGCAGCGCCGACGGCCGCTGAGCGGAGGCGCGGCCGATCCGGTCCTCCTCCACCAGATCCGGCCCCTCCAAGCACGGGCCTGGCCCCTCTGTGTCTGGGCCGGCCGGTTCAGTCAGCGGCCTAGGTTTTCTGGCGGTGGCGGGCTGGCGATCTTGGGTAGCCACTGGCAGTAGGTCCGGCTCTCCCCACCGGGGTGGGCGGCAGGACGGCCGGCTAGCCCCCCACCTCGGCTTTGCCTGCGACGTGGCGGCAGAGCTTCTTCTTCGACTCGCGCCACGACTGCTGGTGTGCTCCGGCGGCCAGCGACTGGGGGCGGTTGCGCCCGTCAACCCTACTGGCGGTGATGGGTCGACGGATAGGGCCATGCCCGGCGCGCGCCCCCTGTTGATGGTGCGACTGCAGAAGGCGGATCCGGGGTCCGGGGTGCGGGGCGGGCAGCGCCATCCTCCCCAACGCGGTGTGTTGATGGATGGTCGGGGCCGGCCCCGTGCTACCCTTGCCCTAGTGCCTCTGCAGGCGGCGGTGGACCATCGGGTGGCGGAGCTTGCCCCCCCCCCCCCACCCTCTGTGGCGGGCTGATATGGCCAGGGCCGGTCCGTGCCGCTGTGCCGGCATGGTTGCAGCGGGCGAAGGTGGTGCTTGTCGTCCCCACCGGGTGGCAGGTTGATGGACAGCGCTCGTTGCGGTGGTGCCACTTGCGACCGGACATTTAGGTGAAAACCCCCTGTTCCAGGCCACTCTCCTGGACCGACGACGATGGCGGTTGCGTCATCTCCTTCCTGAAGGTGTCGCCATTTCATCCGCCGGCAGCAGTCGTGGGGGCTCGGGAACAAAAGTTCCAGTGGGCGGCGTTTCAACGCAACTGGCGTCCATGGGCATCACCGCCCTTCTTTAAGGCTGCGTTGAAGACCACTACGAGCTCCCATGTCGCCAACCGCAGTGCACCCCGGCCTACTTGTCACCAGTGGAGTCCCCGACACTCGTCAAGCTCGGATGCTGACGCTACTATGCTTGCGCCGTCATCATGGCCTTGTTCCGGCCAACAATGTCGCGCTTGGCTCCACCTCGGGCAGTCGCTGCCGAGCGTGTGATGCCCCTCGTGGTAGAAGTTATATCTGTGGGGTTAGCGGCTCCTGAGCTTCGACCTGTGTTGTGGTAGATCCCCTCATGGAGTTGCGTTGTGTTGTGTGGCTTGGTGTGGGGGGCTCTATTTCTTGATGTTTGTTAGTCGTGTTTGTGTTGTGTTTGGCCACTCTCTCCGTGGTCGCGTTGTGTTGTATTCACCGGTCTCGGTCTTTTCTTCTTAATAAAAAAGACACGTGAAGTCGTGTTTGAGAAAAAATAACAGAGGATAAACATGGCAATAGAAGTCCTATATGCAAATCCTACAGTTGATGGCTCAGAGGGATTGAATTAGGAATAACATAGGAAATTATCCTTTTGCATGTTATTTTAGAGAACATATTTTTTTAGACTTCTTGAACAATAATGATACGGTCAACAATACTAAAGAATTAGTTGAAATCTGCTGTGATGCGATTTCTGATGGAGCGCATAGTAAAGAACATAGTTGGCTAGGCTTTCTTGAACAACGAAGTAACAAGGACGATGCGACAAGACAGTCTCATTAGTTGTTAACGTGATGCGATAACATATTTAATCTCGGTCTTGCTAGATCACTGACGCACTGGATAAGACGATATTTCATTATCGTTAGTCTCGTTCAAAAGAGACGACGTACTACTCCCTCTACCCAACTTTTATTTAAGCCGTTTTAACTTTTCCAAAAACTTACTCATGTTATATACTTAAACGTATTATCTAGATTCGTAGTAAAGACGGTATATAGAAAACCAGATGTCATGAAATTTCGAGAAGGAACAAAGAATATATCAGGGCCAATTTGTTGCCGGCAAGAAAAAAAAAGGTACGTAAAATAGTGGCTCTCGATCGCTGTTCCTAAAATGAAAGAGATAAACGTGTTGGATGGTGTGTGTCGATCAACAAGCAATGGCGTCCATCCATTAGATATCAGAACGACAAGTCAAACACGGCGTATATAGATTATTGGTGTGTGGCGTTGCTGAGACGAATGAAAGCAACAGCGGGCATATATTTTCAATGCGTGTAGCTTTCAAGCTGAAAGATACAGACCCATGACAAATTGAAGGCATGCAGATCCATGCAATTCAGGGGAATT
Organism: Bothriochloa decipiens; assembly: GCA_023333625.1. Classification (NCBI taxonomy): domain Eukaryota; kingdom Viridiplantae; phylum Streptophyta; class Magnoliopsida; order Poales; family Poaceae; genus Bothriochloa; species Bothriochloa decipiens. Next base: position 778,584 of record CM041636.1, on the reverse strand, counting down.
CGTCAACCAAGCTAGCTAGTGAACTTGTACATCGATCGATGCGAAGAGATTTTCACACGCTAGGTATATATGCTTCATCAATAATTGACACTGGTACAGAATAACAGAAATGGCACTTCATATAAAAGAGCCTGAAGTTTAATTTGCACTGATTATAGTTAGTTGTGTTCCTTTCAGCTAATAAGCTCAGCTCTTAATAACGTGTAATATTTTAATTTCACAAATCAACCCCTGCAGGTCCACAATCAATTTTTTGGTCTGCTAGCATCTACTGTGCCCTGTTTTTGAAATATAAGATTTTTTTTAGTTATTGTAAGCCAAACTATTTTAAGTTTGACTAATTCTGTAGAACTAATAGAAAACAAGAATAATATTACATTGTTTGGTATGTCTTTGTTTTGCTAGAAGATGTTAGTACTCTTCTCTGTAAGCTTAAATCAAACTTAGATTATTCCACTTAGCAATAGACAAGGACAGATCGAGTACCACAACAAATTAAAAAACAAAATTGAATTGAGTTACCAATTGAGTCGAAATCGAAATATATGTATACTCCAAGCTAGAATAATTCTGGAAACAAGTTGTGGGCATCATTGGATCGGCGGCCAGGAGGACTTGTTCTGGAGGGAGCCTATGGTGCGGTGACACGGCACGTTGCGTGCCTGTGTTGCCTCAATAATAATTGGCCGGATCCTCCATCCGCTGCTATAAAAACCGGTGTTGGGGTTCATTTGTACTCAAGCTCAACCAAAGCAAAGACGACTTTGTACAACGCCCTTTGCTAGATATTTGTTCTTGAGCTTCTTCGTTCTTCACCACAAAACAAGCAGGATGTCTTGCAGCTGCGGATCAAGCTGCAACTGCGGCTCAAGCTGCAAGTGCGGGTAAGCTAGAGCTCGTAATCACTCTGTATCTAGCTGGTTTCTTCAACCTTGTTTACTTAGTTTCGTTTCCTTTCACTGCAAATTAATCATCAAAAACTATAGTTTGGAGTTCGTTTGCTGTTCGTTTCTAGCTACCATCTGAACCTGTCCGTCTGAAGATCAATTAAATTTTCTACTACTTAGTATGGTTTGTTTTGTTAACTTTGGGTGCGCCCGTCTGTTGGTTGACTACTACCTGCAGCAAGATGTACCCCGACCTGGACGAGAAGAGCACCGCGGCGCAGGCCACCGTTGTCCTGGGCGTCGCCCCGGAGAAGACACCTGCTGCCGGGTTCGAGGCCGCGGCGGAGACCGGCGAGACCTCCCACGGCTGCAGCTGCGGCGACAGCTGCAAGTGCAACCCCTGCAACTGCTGATCGACCGACCATGCGTGGGGAAGACCGATGATACGCATGCTTCTGCTTATTGATCTATGATGTCGTGTGCCGGCGACGAACGGTACTACTAGCTACTACATCTGCTCTGCAATTGTGTCGTGTGACCTATGTAACTGGTTGTTGAACAAATAAGGGCGAGCTAGCCATCGTGTTCTTATTATACATGTATGTACATCGATCGATCTGCTGGCTCGCCAGCATGCGTGTGCGGTCTCTGCCCTTGTACCTGTGTGTGTATGAGCTTTAAGTTGCTACCTCTCTGCTTGGCCTTGGCGTCAGTCTTGTGCTCAAGCATGTATGTGGTATGTGTGTATCTCGTGCTCGATCATACATCGATAATGTCAATATATGTGTCTCTGTAGATATGATTTCGTCCAGGGTGATTTATATATAAAACTGGTCTGCTTTTCCTAATATATATTTAGGATTATATGTTGAGGTTGATTGAAACGTTCTAGTTCGTTCTAGCCCTAGCCAATGCAAGCGGAAGAAACTGAAGCTAACCAGCATCTGCACTCAGGCCTTGCCAATGTTGTAATCCAAAATGATGTAAATTAGGATAGTGTATCTCAGGGGTGGCTAGGGCCTCAATTGTTGAGATCCAAGCAAAATGGGGGTTGGGCACAGCTTGCGCCTAGTGTAATTGAATTCTTCATCGCTCTTATTAATAAAAGCCGGTAACGGATCTTTTGAAAAAAAAAATAGTTCGTTTTCGCCACTTCATCAGCATCACCATCACAAGGATCAAAATATATAACAGATTGATTATGTGATCGACTGAGGAACAAGAATATATCGCCTTCACCAAAATTCACTTCTTTTTAAGTTCAAAAAAAACAACTTCTTTTTCTTCAAAATTTTACAGCGTGTGCGGTCTGGACTTGGTAGGAATAATAACGTGTACTTTATACCATCCTATATGAATATAAATCCAGTATGTATCTTGGAGATAAAGATGTGCGGCCAATTCCAATCACAAACACACTAGACAAAAGGCCAATATTCTGTCGGTTGTTAGGTATGGAGTAAAAGATGTTTTCTTTAGTTCCACTACCTAAATTGATGTTTGAAAGCACAATAGATAAGGTGGAAGCAACTCTCACCTATATATTCGGACTCTTTAGATTTGAGTTGTTTGTGGGCTCTAATGGACTTGATGAATCTAGCCCGTGTGCTGCGTACACTCATGATTATATACTTAGATACACAGCAAAATAGATATATCAAAAAAATCACAACGACTTATAATTTGAAACAAAAAGAGTACTTAATCAGCTCCATTTAAAAGTCAGCAAAAAAAAATCCTACACAACAATCATTTATTGTCCATGATACAAATAATAAGTCGCTTACGGCATGGCTGAGGCGGAGTACCGCATTGTCGCTAACGGCATGGCTGAGGCCTCCTGGCTCCGGCAGCTCCTCGCTGAGCTCCACAGCCCTCTCCCCCAAAGCACGCTAGTCTACTGCGACAACGTCAGTGCTTTGTACCTCTCCACAACCCTGTATAGTACCAGCGGACCCAGCATGTGGAGATTGATCCACACTTTGTCCGAGATCGAATCGCCATCGGCGATGTTCGGCTCCTCCACGTTCCGACCACCTCCCAGTTTGCCAACATCTTCACCAAGGGCCTCCCGTCCTCGACCTTCACCGAATTTCGCTCCAACCTCAACATCAACGGTGGCTAGTTGCGTCTGTGGGGGGGGGGCGTGTGTGTGCTTCTTTTCGTGTTCAGTCTGTAACTCCGCTGCGCCGGTAGTTCAGACTGCGAGGGGTGTTGAAGTATGAGAGTATTAGACCCATGAGGCTAGGCCCATAAGGCCCATGTATAACATATATTGCTACCCTTCTAGGGTTAGTCCAGTAAAAAGAGAATCAGAAACTCCAACAGACCAAGATACGAAGTCAACCTAAAAACTGCGATGCTTACTCCATGTTAAAACACTATGTATATGACCATAGTAAACTGACAAGTAAAACTAAGCTGCATCGCCCATATACTCTGCTGTTCCAGTGAAATTATGATAGGAGGCTATGGCATCATCACAGTTCACTCACTGACAAATAAGCTATTAAGCCACATCTCCCCCCATGTGTGTCACCAATGTCCAATGACTGCAACTCCTCCCTTCCACCCATGAAACTAAAAATAGCAGCAAGAACCAGAGCGCCATGACACTTTGCTTGCCACATTTCATATCTCTGAGAAAAGAAACTATGTTATCTTCACTATACCTAAACTTCAGAGCTTTGACACTGCAATGGCAAAACATATGTCAGAGAGTTAAAAGATCAGCTCAACATGGTTTGTTTACCAAGATTAACATGGAACACGGCAAATATTCGAAGTAAACTCATTCATGTATAAGAACTAAATAAATTCAGAACTCAGGTAAGCACGTCATCTTGTTCAGAGGAAATGTAGCGAAAGAATTCCAAAGTAAGGCTCAAGACAACAAGTACCTACTAATTCTGTACAAACTAGAGATGAAGAGGTTGCTTTCAACTAGAACTGAACTTCACATGTTGCCTTATTGTGCCCTGTTTGTTTGCACCTGCTACAGAGCCGTATGAGAGTGCTTATCTTGTTGGGGTTAGACCGCTTCCTCCTTGGTTTATCTGATGAGCGCTGCTTGGGAGGCAGTGGGAGTAGATTTGCCCCGGCACTAAAATCAACACTATCCATGTCAGGTATTGAGAAGATTATTCCTGAGTATGTCGGATGGTACCTTTCTATTCTAAAGAACTTTGGGCAGTAGTCATAGAAACTGCGACCAAGCCTGTTGAACACAGAAATGGCATGCATGCAGGGGAGGCCAGAGAGTTGCCACCGCCGGCATGTGCATTCCCAATTTCCAATATTAACTACAAAAATTGCATTGCCCCTCACTTCAAATACAGTCTCGGAGGAACACAGCACAGTCATTTTGCCAGCCTTCAGCATCTCATCCTGCACTTTGTACTCCATAGTAGGTGTTAAAGGTCCTTCCCAAGCCTTGCTAGCTTCAAGCCTTGATTCTATTACTTCCTTAATCTTCATTCTCAGTAAATCTACCATCAGTACTATGGAACTCTCCTTCTTGGTTGGTATCCAGTTATTGAAAGCATCAGCAATGTTCAAGGAAAAATGATCATACCAGCAGCCTCGGAAAATGGCATCTGACCAATGCTCTGGCTTGCTCGCAATGATCCAGTCAGCAGCTTCACTGGATATATTCCTTATGCTCTCGATGGATGCATTAAAATCCTCGATACTGCATGCTTGGGCTGCACGAGTGAAATCCTCAACCATCCACTCCCTTATTTGTTGGTTCCACGGTCCCTTCCTCAGCTCTCCTTTAAATTCCTCAATGATATGGTGCAAACAGAAGGCATGTTCACCATCCTCAAACACATGAGAAACAGCAGCATCCAGACCCATTTGTCCATTGGACAGGAATGTCATGCCATTGCAAGGGTAGCTGTGGGCTTGGAGAGCTATTTTCAGATGCATTAAGAACCAACCCCAGCTATCATAATTTTCATCTTCAACCACATTAAATGCCAATGGAAAGACACCATCATCTGCATCAACGGCAGCAGCCACAAGCAACTTGTACTCATTCGTTGCTTTCAGTGGGACCTTGTCCAGAAATAAGAGGGGCCTGCACCCACTTACGATGCCATGCAAACAAGCATGGAATGCAACAAAAAAGCGGCGGGATTTCATATCCACCTCCGGAGACAGCACACTTATACTTCCTGGGTTGGTCTCCTCAAGCCTCTGACAATACCAGGGCAACTGATCGCGAGTCTCCCTGATAGCATGATATATCTCTTTCTGTGCTACTTCTTTGCCTCGCCAAACCTGCGAATATGTTAGTGTAATTCCATATTCTTCAAATAATTCCTTTACAAGTTCCTTTGGCTTAAAGTTTGGGTTATCATTCAGCTTCTCCTTAATGATAGTAGTCAACCACTGTCTTGTTGCTCGACGCTGACCCTCTCCACTTCCTCCACCACAAGTATGTTCATCTGTCATTCTCTTGATAGCAAATTTTTTGTTACGACATGATTCAGATGCATGCAACCGCCAGGTGCAGCCTCCTACAGCACATTTTACAGTGACACGAGTGGTTTCAATTTTTATGAACCGGTACACAAATCCTTTCCCAATAGCATACTTGCACAACTGAGCACGGAAATCTTTCATATTATCAAATTCTTGACCAACTCCTTTGATAATGTCATCCCACAACACAATAGGATTGTTAGGTCCCTGAAGAAGCTCATGCATGATCTCAGAACCAACATATGGATTGAATGTATCATCAAACAGACTAACTGCTTCCCTGCAAACAAAAAAAAAGACAAAAATCTGTCAAAAAAAAGTAATCCTTTTAGCAAACAATATGGAGAGAAAGATATGAATGTGTAACAAGTTACCTGGGGATATTATCAACAAGAGCAAGCTTTTGCTGATCGAAAATATCTGATGTGAAGGAAGCTGGTAGTAAATGCGATGTCATTCCCAAATTCCAATTGAAAAACCCTAGTTTTTAGAAAGATGGAAACGGTAACTGGGAGTGGACACTGGACAATGTAGTAAAAAACAGAACCATTGACTAATGAACAAAGTAAATAATAAGACTGGAATAATGTAACAGGATATAGTAACAGAACTGCAAAATAGACATTCAAGATGAACTAGACCAAATGTCCACTAGGAACTTTATTTAATTTTAAACTAAAGGTATGGACCATAATCCATAAAAGTGAAGCTATTCCTTGAAATGAAGAAACAACTTCAACAGATGGCAGTAAGTAGAAAATTTTTACAGTGGGGGTCGCCCCTGCTGTATTTTCGGGTAAAAAAAGTAGAAAAAATTTATACAGCTAAAGTTTTTTATCACAAAGCGCATGCAACCAGTTGATGAAATAATTGGCATTGGTGTGGACTGGTTCGTGGTAAGGGTCAGAGGACCAGAGTAAAGGCTAGATTGTTATCGCTAACACTGAACTTGATACCTCTCATTATGAGACTCTGCTAGCAGTAAATTTTTTATTTCTTTGCTTGAACCCAGGAGGAGATTATGTTTTTCATATGTAGAGAAGCTTTCTAACACGATGCACTAACAACCTAACAGAATGCATAGGTATGTGCAGCTAACAGACCAATGTAGGAACTAGCATACAGTTAATTCATAGCATTTTTTTCAGCATTTACATTGAAAGCGGTTTATTCTGCATAACATCTCAGAACAAAGAAGGCATGCAAAGATTAAGCAATTGTGTGTAGGTTGATCCAGCACCTGTTGTCTTCATTTTCAGTAATAACTGAAATTGGTTGTTGCACATTATCAGGGATAGCTTGAACTGCATTGCCAGGAGCGCTGGTAGGTGGCTTGCTGCTTCTGATCACCCTAGAAAGGGATAGCATTGATCGTGATGCATATAAGAGCATGGTGTTGTAGAATATGTTGATAAAGAAAAAAGGCGAGCGTTACCATGTACTTGTTTTTGGAAGTGGGTCTTTTCCTTTTGTCGCCGCTAGCAAAAGAGCCAGATGTAGCTCCAGAATGTGTTACAATACTCCTGATTATCCAGCATGAGACAAAACAATCCATCACCTCATGATATGCTTGATGTTATGCGGACTATAAAAGGTTGCACAAAAATGGTAGAACAAGACATACCTGTTCTCTTGTATGTTTATCAGAAAAACATCCACATGTGCAGCATTGGCAGTAAAATCAACCATCTTTTGCAAATCCCGGTCACATGATATGGTGATGAGTGTTTTCATGTTATTGGGAAGAAAGTACTTGAGTGACATGTCAGTGACATCAACATGGAACACCTTGGACAGCTCATCCTTGAAGGCCTCCAGCGTTGAATCACGAGTGACATCAACAGCATGCGCTTCTCCACCTCTGTATATCAGATTACCACTGGGGCCAGAAGTGAACTCTCCGCCGTACTGGCAAATGGCTACCACAATAGCTCCATCCGCCATACTCCCTGATGTACTGATTTAGTCAGTATAAAGGCACAACAGTTTACAAAAGCAAAGGGAAATTCATCTCTATCCAGATTCTCTGATATGGCTTACAGTGAATTAAATAATATATACAGTCAACAAGTGAAATCAGAAGAGCAGGAGACAAAAGGCAAGCATGTAGGTTGAACTGCACATGATATTTCAGACAAATCTTGCAGATGGAAAATTAACAGAAAAAACACTCATCATCAAAGAAAACGATAGAACGAACTAAGACAGACCTGTATTATGTACTACAAAAAGGTCTACTGGTTAGTCACGTAACCAAAAAGTTTGGAACTTTGGAACTGTTAAGTCATCGTCGTACTGAACTTTCAGAAGACACAGAATGTGAAATTGTGAATGGCTTCACAATTGGACAACAAATTTGTCGACTTAAGGAGTCAAACAGTATGATAATCTAAGCTACGAATTGGAAGCCTGTGAAACTAACTTGATGGAACCAATTCGCCTATGTTTCTGCCGTCTGCGGGTCTCTGTGAGTCAGGAGGAAAACATGGGGCGCAGTGCCATGCACTCCAAATCGCGGGTCTGCTATGACAACAGACAGCAAAAGCAAGGTGGGTACTGAAAAAGAAAGGCCTGGTCAAGTTTGGAACTTTTGTTCAAGAATCCCCTGCCATTTGCACAAATCACATTAGGTGTGAGTGCGAGACCAAGAACAACAGCTGCCGCCGCTAAATAACCAACGCCGGGGGGCAAGCACGGAAAAAGAGGGAAAACGTGGAAATCGCCTAGGAGAGGCGCTGAATTCACTTAAACCCCCAAATTATACGGAAAATAAACTGCACCGGGCGGTGTGAAACCGGCGAAGCTGAAGCAGCAGCAAAACGAACCATCGAACTGACAACTGAGCGTGAGAGGAGAAAGACCTGCTCGGTTGGATTGAGAACCGAAGCGAACCCTGACTTCGCGCACAGATTAGGGAACGCACGCATCGAATCCAAGCAAGGGGTTTGGGAGACATACCAGCACAAGAGGAGAAGGAGACACCAATCGCCGCCTCGGCTTGACCGGACGGGGAGAGGAAGCGGGCCCGGTCGGTGGCGGCGGCGGGCGGCGGCGCAGGGGAGGAGGAAGAAGGGGTTTGTTAGGGCTGCGGATGGGAGGGGTATTTTTGATATTTTTGTGGACTACTAGGGAAAATTTGGCCGGTTGTTTTTACAAGTTTGCCACCCCTGCTGAGCAATTCCTCGAGGTCTGATCTGATATATTGCACGAAATCTTTTTTTTTTGTTACTATATTTCCAACCCTCAACAAATCTTTGTGTAGGCCTAGTAGGCAGCAAATGTTATAATATTCTTTTTCTGTAGAGAAGAGAAGGGAAGAATGATACGGTGGTACGGTTCCATGGGAAGACAATAAATATGAGAATCGAAAGATTGATTCTTTGAGAATCTCTAGGATTTTTTTTCTTTAAGCCATGTTTTAGTCATGGACTAGGGAAAGACAAAGGTTGGATTTGAACGATTAGGTTTCAAATTCATAGAATGAAAAGGTGAAGAAGTTGGAGGTCAAACATATATGTTTGTGGATAGGGCTTAGCGTTTCTAGTCAATTTTAAAATGAAATTGTGATTTTGTCTTTTTTTTACTTTGTTATTTTATTTCTACATTTTTTCTTTTTGCTAACACTAAAAAAAGATGCCTTTGCCAAAAGACATCAAAATTCATAGTCCATTAAAACTAAATATATTAAATCAGTACCCAACGGGGGCAAGTCGAGTCGACTAAAACTAAATATATTAAATATATGAATTTTAATGTCTTTTGACAAAGACATCTATTTTTAATGGTCTATAGCAAAATTCACCTTTTAACAGTGTCCTGTGGCATATTTTGCCAAAATCATATAGCATGTCCATGCTACCAAACACCATCGTCACAAAAAGAACTGTTGCACTATCTGATTCCACAATAATTGGTCCCGGACACCATTGCGAGGCCAATCGCTCAGAGCCCTTCCGCGCATATGCTTTGAGGTTCTGCCTCAATTGCCGACGCACGTCGAAATAAAACCTTCCAAGCTGTACGTCAAGACAACTTCACCTCTCCACCGATGCCCGCCTTCCCAGTTTGTACGACGAAAGAGCTGTCCATGTTCATCTTCGTCATCCAGTCCGCCGGCGGGGGAGTCCACTTCTCCATTTCCCCGGTGTCACGCGCTGGTTGTTTGTTGCTAGCCATCTCTAGAATCGATGATTTCTAGCAACGTAAGAGTAGTGACAGCTGGCCCAGCTGCATGTAAAAAGGCCGGCTGTAGTAGTCAAATGATAATAAGAAGTCATAAGAGGCTACAAACAATTGCATTACAATGATTATTTGCTAATTGTTCATATAACAAACTTGCAAGTATGCAACTTGGAAGAGAAGGAAGCATTGGTGCCTACTGCCGAGCCAGCATATCGTGAATTGGGCAACACTTTGGTGAGAGTTGGTGCGAAGTTTCTCAGCCTAGTGGCGGGTTAGCAGAGCAAGGCTCTCGTGCAAAACAAGGCAGATTGCATTTGCATTTATACTATGCCATTGGCGGGTTAGCAGAGCTGGCTAAGTTCTCCATCGTCTCCTCCGCCGTCCTCCTGTGTCATTTATACTACACTTGCTTGATTGCATTTGCATCGGTTCAGGCCGCTAACGGCATGCATTCATTCATGGGAACAAGTGATCGAGTCATCGGTCATGAATCAAGAAGAGAGTAGCAACGCTAACGGCATGCATTCATCTTGCCTTCTTCCTCTCCTCGTCGTCGCTGTTGCTGTTGCCTCTCTCGGCACGGCCAGGACAGAGGATCACCCAATATATATGGAGTACCTCTTCTTTGACCCACCATGAAGGCTACTTTCCCTGACCGTTTGATTCACCTGCAGCTCATCACTTATGAAGCCATTGTCACCTCGTTCATAAGTGATGAGCTGTGACACTAGTACATAAAAGAACAACCGTGGCAGGCGCTTTGCATTTTCTGCAGCCGGCAAAGGCGTCTGCCACGGATGGAAGGTCACGGTAAATCATGGCCTCACCATGACGGGCGCCTATGCCCGCTGCGGAAGATGGATTTACCGCAGCGGGTACATTAAAACGCCCGCTGCGGTAAAGAATTTTGAAAAAAATAAAAAAACCCAATAGCCCGCCAGCGAGCCCATTCACGAGCCCACTGGCGAGCCCGAAACCCCGCCGAAACCCTAGTGCCGCCGGGATGCTTGACCGCCTTCGTGCCGCCGATCCCACTGCTCCTGCTCGGCCGTGCCCAAGCCACCTCGTCGCGAATCCAGGAGCCGTCCTCGATGGTGCACCGATGAACTCAGAACTGCGCCGCGCGCCGCTAGATCCATCGTCACCGGAGGTGGAGACGCTCCAGATCTGAGGAGGGATAGAGAGGGTGAGCGCCGCCGACGTCTAGGGCATACCTCGACCTGCCCATGATGCGCCGGAATCCGCAGTCGATCCTCCGGAATCGCGCCGCTCCAGGTCCTTGCCTCGCACCACCCTCGCGCTGCCCGCACCCATGGCCCCGCGAGCCGGCCCGGCCACGTGCACCGCCACCGTGGTCCCGCACACGCCCGCGCGCCGCCGTCTTCTCGCCGGCACGGTTCGCTGGCACTCCACACGCCGCCACCGCTACAAGGAGACGAAGTGAGAGAGAGAGGGCGGAGTGAGAGAGAGGGAGACGGAGTGAGAGAGAGGGCGGAGTGGAGAAGAGGGTCTGCGCCGTGCCTCTCGGCGCCGTGCCTCTCGCGTGGATCCGCCGCGGCGTCGTGCCTCTCGTGTGTGCGGTGTGGAGAAGAGGGTCTGTGCGTGTGCGGCGCTGGTGGGAGGGAGGGGGAGGAGTGAGTGAGGCGTCTGAACCCTAAGTCCTAGTTTATATAAGTGAAGAGTTGTTGGACCTCATTTCGGGCTGGTTGAACCCTAAGTCCTAACTCAGTGTTTTCTGATCCTAGAGCGACCTCGTTGTGCTCTCCCCGACAAGTCCTCATAATCCTAGAGCAACCTCGCTGTGCCCTTCCCCAATAAGTCCTTGTAGAAGGTGTTCAGAAGTCTACAGGCGAAGAACAGGTAACAAATCAGCCTCACCGACTTGCTAGTCAGTCTCATTATTATAGGACGACATTCTCGCTGAGTGCTAGATCGTGTGCGGTCTCAGGTGTACTAGACCTTATAGTAGCTGCCTAGTGACTCAAATCGTCGATGTCAACAATCATGCTGACGGACGATAAAACAATGGCGGCTCTTCCAATGAACTACCTTCTCTGTTGACGGTTGCGGAATACGTATATACATAAGAATTTCAGAACAGTACGAGGTTTTGTATGTATACAAGAAATTCCCAACAGTACGAGGTTTAATTCGTTTGGTGCCGGCGCGGCAACACTTTTCCTCGGCCCGTCTTGCCATTGGCCGCCTGCTCCATCGCGTTTCACGCGTGTCGTGGCTTACACGCACGAACACACGCAAGCAGGCGCATATATATACACACATATGCAACCTTAATGCGCAAGCCAGTCAATCAAAAAGTACGAAATAGCGCAAGTGTGTCTTGGCCGTCATGCATCCAGCTCGCCTTCTCTCGCTCCTCGCCGTCGTTACCGCCGCCGCCTTGATCGGGGCCACGACGGCCACGGCGGCAGATGATGACGAAATATACATCGAATTTACCTGCTCGCCTAAATACAACTACACCGACAATAGTCCATACTCGACGAACCTCGCCGAGCTCCTCTCCGTGCTGGCGACGGCGGACCCGCCGACGGTCGACAACTGGTGGTTCCGCACCGCCCACTTCGTCGACAAGGAGCCTGGCAACAACAACGCGTCCGGCCTCGCCATGTGCTGGGCCGACGGCGACGTTTTGCGCTGTGCCGGAGGTGCCTCGAGGCCCTGAGCCCCGACGTCGATTACCTGCACCCATCGTGCGACCACAGCCGCAACGTGAGCTCCCTCATGTACAACGGCTGCGTCATCCGGTACGCGGACGCGCCCTTCTTCGGCACCGCCGACCGTTCCGGCACCAGGCTTATCTTGCGCTCGCTTGAACCGGCATTGGACGACGCCGCCATGAGGGAGGCGCGGGGCCGGCTGCTGACCCAGCTCGCGGAGGAGGCCGGCCGCGACGCCCGGCGGTTCGCGACCGGGAGCCAGGGTTACATGGACACCGCGTCATGGGCTTGAGGCAGGTGATATACGGGATGGCGCAGTGCACCAGGGACCTGCCGCTCAGCGAGTGCACCAGCTGCCTCCTCGACTACCTCGCCGTCATGTACAGTGAGGAGAGCGTCACCAACACAACGTCGGCTGCCATCATGGGGTTCAGCTGCTACCTCAGGTATGAGTTGAACAAACCTATCGAGATCGCCGGACTGGCCCAGCCACCGTCGCCGCCACCCGCAGCCGACGATCATCCACCAGGTCGGTCATCAATGTTTTTTTTAAAGTCCCGGTAGACCGGCATATATTAGTAAGAAGAGTAGAGAATTACATGCACAAGTAGTGCAAACGGTCGGTCACCAATGTTACCTAGCTAATAATGCATATATATATGTCCTTATTAGTGATTGATTACAATGCTCACTGAATCATATATTCGCATGCATTGCACTTGATGTGATCATCTTTTTTATGTGGATTGATTATTCAGGGTCATCTGCACCTCCTTCGCTAATCGGCAAGATGATGCCGGTCGCCGCTCTGATTGCCGGCGCCATTATCACACTGTTCAATGCATGATGTTGAACTCATCATATATTATCATATCTGTGTGTCGTAGTATATATGAATTGTCATTCTCTGTATAATATAAGTTTCATTCCTAGGTTGTGTTTCTATAAAATCCTGTTGTACTACTTCTGTATGCATGTATTTCATACCGCGTAGAACCTTGGGTGTTGGAGATGTCGTCGTAGCCGCATTCTGCCCGTTTGATCAAATAAGAGCAAGAAAAAACATATGGGAAAAACTATGGAAATTGGTAGCATAAATTTTGTGTTCCGATGCAAGTGTGTGCTCGTTAACTGTTCTTATACCACTGCACCTCCAAATAACTTGTGATTAAGTGAACTACTGCCTCCATTCATAAATCTCCATCATTTTAGCCTTTCACGCAGTGACCAAGGAGAGACTTGATTTGTATTTAATAGTCGCGGGTGTAGCAAGCACAAGGAGTGAGCAGCGAATGAGTAACACATGCAGGCAAGGAACAATAAATGCTCAACAAGTATAAGGGGTTGTGGCGCTTGGAGACTTGCCCAACCCATGGTTCCAACATGATATGATGGAGATTCTTGAAAAAAATATTTTTTGCTTAGATGATGGAGATTTATGAACGAAGGGAGGATTACTTTCTTTTGTATGCACTTTATAAATCTTATAATGAATATTTGATACCCTAAATGATTTCAAATGTAAAAATTTTAAATTAAAATGTTTTAGATATCATCAAATACTATAACTTGGGTTTATGTCGAATATCGGTCCAACGTCAATTGGAAAATAATTTAAAAAATAAATCTCTAAGAATTTCCTTTGGGGTTTCCAATTGCACCGAATAAAATATGAATTATCTTGGTGGTTTTGAATAGGACCGAAGAAAATAAATCTTGGCGATTTGGACAAGCAATCAAGGAAATGAGCAAATACCTTCGAGGGCCAAATTTCAGGACTTTCAATTTTTTTTTTGAAATTTGTGGAACTTCAGGTCCAATTTAAACAAATTAAAATTGTTTCTTAAGAAAAAAAATTACCTCATTTTACTAGAAAAACACTTTTATCTATCGTGCAGTATTCACTGATGAAATAATACAATACACCAAACGTATGAGTGAGTAAACTAAATAGGTTTGAAGAAATTCAGGGCTATATCCCCGATCGAAATTCAGGGCTTTGGTGAGGCTATATATAGGAGGGTTATTTTAGCGTAGTTTGGTGTAATTTTGGAGGAAAAGATGAATTAAATCGAAAAACGGTAGACTAATGTTAAAAAAATTCAGACCTAAATGAAAAAGATAATATTTTGGAAATTTCAGTGAAATTTCACCAAAACTGTAAACCCTGCTTCCAAGAACTACCTTCTATGTATGTTGACCGTAGCGGAATTGGTACTATGTAGACAAATATGTACGTGAAATTCACAACAGTACGAGGTTTAATTTGTGCAGGCTAGCAGCAAACGAGGACGGAGACTGCTGACTGCTCCGTCGTCTTCACCTACGACGGTCTTGGCTTTGCCGACCGCCTGCTCCATCGTGTTCCCGCGTCGCGTGTAGTGTCGTATATAGATGCAACATATATATACACACACACACAGTGCCCATGATAACGACGACACGACTTGACGTTGACGCCGGTCCAATTCCGCCATGACCAACGGGTGCTTGTTGAATGTTTACGGCCAAAACAGCACTGGGCAGGACAGGATGCATTGATTCAAACAGTGTGTCAACTGTCGTTGACCTGACGAAGACTACTCTATCCATCTCTTTGTAACAGATAAATATATATAGTACTGTTGGGGCTCGCTCACCGCAAGAACACAAATCCAAAAATAATCACGATCATGATGACCCGTCATCAACACAATCATCGTCCAGTGATCATGGCAACAGCAGCCGGTGCATACCCCAACAACCGCACTGCTACCATCGTACCGCTGCCGCCGGTCCCGTGTCTGCCCGGGCAGGCGGCAGCTCCGGCTGAAACGCTCGTTCCGGTCTTCTGTTCCGACAAATGTTTTCATGTTGTAAATTGTAATTGTTATACGGGGATGTTACATATGTTTTCACGGATATGTTTTCACATATATGTTACAATTGTATGTTTCAAATGTTTTAACTTATGTTTTCTTATGTTGTAAATGTTTTCATGTTGTTCGGCCAGGGGTGATTTAGGGACCGACAGACGGAGCGCGTGGCACGCCGATGTGCCGGCCGACGGGGGCTCTAGGGCCGGCAATCAGGGGTGCCGTAGTCGGGGACGTGTTGGGGGTGTGCTCATCCTCGGCCTCTTTCTTCTGCTGCTGCTAAGTGCCGCCCATGCAAAGAGAGAGGAGGGCGAGTGCGTGGGAGGGGCCGGGGGCGGGGGCGAATGGTGGCGGAGTCGATAGAGGAGGGGGCGGGGATGTTCGATGGACTCAATCCCATGGGACGTCCAGACGCTATCATGTCCCTTGATTCAATAATAAATTTCTATAGAGGCTACGGCCCCCCCAACTTTCTTCAAGAAAAATGTTAGGGACATATTAGACAAAAAAGAATAGTTAGAGGCTAGAGATGAAGGATGGAGATAGACGGTAGCAAATACGAGCTGTATTGCCATGGGAGCTTAGTTTGGACTAGACATAGATTGGTCACTTCCCTCGGGCCAGCGGCGAGGGCTTAGTTTGGACTCTTGGTTCTTAGGAGGCCTGACTGACTTGTGCAAAGTGTAAACAGGTAGTCTCTGATTGACGCCTGCCTGCCCATGATAACGGCGAAGACTTGACGCCGGTCTAGTTTCGCCACGCATCATCACCTACCATGACCACCAGCAGCCAAAACAGTACTGGGCACGACAGCATGCATTGATTCAAACAGTGTGTCAACTGTCGTTGACCTGACCGCGAAGACTACTCCTTCCATCTCTTTGTAATAGATAGATAAATATATAGTACTGCGGTTGGGGCTCGCTCACCGCAAGAACACAAATCCAAGAATAATCACGATCATGATGACCCATCATCAACACAAGCATCGTCCAGTGATCATGGCAGTCGTGATCGCCGTCGTGTGCTGCTTCCTCCGGCTCCCGACGTCGTCGTCAACAGCAGCCGGTGGCGCATACGCCAACAACCGCACTGCCACCATCGCGCCACCATGTCTGCACGGCCAGGCGGCAGCGCTGCTCCGGCTGAAACGCTCGTTCGCCACCACCGACGCGTCAACCGCGGCCTTCGCGTCGTGGAGGGCCGGCACGGACTGCTGCCGCTGGAACGGCGTCACCTGCGGCAGCGGCGACGACAGCCGTGCCGTGACGTCGCTCGACCTGAGCGGGCGCGGCCTGCGGAGCGCCGCGCTTCATCCGGCGATCTTCAGCCTCACGTCGCTCAGGTACCTGAACCTCGCCTACAACGACTTGGGCGCCTCGGAGCTGCCGTCCGCCGGGTTCGAGCGGCTCACCGACCTTACCCATCTCAACCTCTCCATGTCAAACTTGTCCGGCATGGTCCCGGCAGCCATTGGGCACCTTGTGAACTTAGTCTCCCTCGATCTCTCTGTCCCTGTGCCCTCTTTCCGTGACATGGTCTTCGCTGACGACACCGACGGCACTGATGATGAACTGACTCTCCAACCACTCGTGGTGCCAAACTTTGGGAGTTTCATCTCCAAGCTGAAGAATCTGAGGGAGCTGCGTCTTGACTTTGCCGCCATATCAATGTCAGAGGCTGATTCAGACCAGGCCACTGCAGCAGATCTCTGGTGCAGCGCTCTGGCCATGTACACTCGAAACCTTCGTATTCTTACCTTGCCGTTTTCTTTGTCACAATCAGCAGATCAACAACCCACTCCCATTTGTGGGTCGCTTTCTCGCTTAACCTCTCTTGCCATACTCGATCTACGGCTCAACGGCCTGTGCGGTCCGGTCCCAGATTTCTTTGCAAATTTTTCCTCTTTGAGAGTGCTCCAGCTAAGCGACAACAATCTTGAAGGATCGTTCCCCTCGATTATCTTACAAAAAACAAAGTTAGAAACGGTCGATCTTAGCCGTAACCCAGGAATCTCTGGCAGTTTGCCAAGATTTCCAGTTGCCAGCAGGCTGAAGCATCTGCTTCTACGTGATACCAGCTTCTCGGGTGAAATACCGAGCTCCATTGCCAACCTCAGGTCTCTGGAGGAACTAGACCTCGCTCAACAAGCTGGAGTTGATTTTTCTGACATGTTTCAACTTGCTGGTTTCTCTGGGACGCTGCCTGTTTCAATCGGTAAGCTCAGGTCATTGGAGCTGCTATCCTTATCTGGATTTGGACTTGTAGGATCCATATCGTCATGGATTGGGAACCTAACTTCCCTGACGGTTCTTGAGCTCTCCAATTGTGGCCTATCTGGATCAGTACCTTCGTCGCTGGCAGAACTGAAGAAATTGCAAGAAGTAACACTGTCTAACTGCAATTTTTCTGGAACAGTACAGCTTTCCTGGTTCTTGAGACTACCAAACCTGTCCATATTGAGTCTCTCAAATAACAATCTCTTCGTGGTAGAGGGAGAAGACAATTCGTCACTTGTACATCAGTATCCCAAGATAAAATCCTTAGGTTTAGCTTCTTGTGGCATAGAGGAATTCCCAAAATTGCTCAGGCATCTGATAGGTCCTAGTGATACAAATACAAACTGGCTTGATATTTCGCAGAACCGAATCCAAGGCCTGGTACCTCAGTGGGCTTGGGAGAATTGGTCAGGCTCACACTTGCAATATCTCAACCTATCACACAACAGTTTCACTGGTTTTGCTGGACTATCACAGGCCTTTCTTCCTTTTTCTGTAGACCGTCTTGATCTCAGTTACAACATGTTTCAAGGACCTATACCTTTCCCCCAAAACCCCAACCAAGGGGCCGCATTGGAGCTCGATTACTCCAGTAACATGTTCTCATCCATTCCACTTAACTTTTCCATTAGAGCTTCCATTTTCAGGGCATCGAGAAATAACCTCTCGGGAAGCAGTATCCTAGCGTCTTTCTGCGACGCCGTAAATCTGCAGGTCCTTGATCTCTCTTTCAATAACCTTAGTGGCCCAATCCCTTCTTGCCTGATGGAGGGTGCCAATGAACTGCATGTGTTAAAACTGAATAAGAATCGACTTCATGGAGAGCTGCCTCATAACATAAATGGAAATTGCTCACTGGAGATACTAGACTTTGGTGACAACGAGATCAAAGGAAGATTTCCCAGATCTCTAGCTGCATGCTCTAATTTGATTTTCCTCGACATTCAAAACAACCAGTTCAGTGATTGTTTTCCATGCTGGATGAGCAAACTTAGTAAGCTTATAGTTCTTGTGCTAAGATCTAATGAGTTCTTTGGGAAACTGGGGCCTTCTACTGCTGCAGATGAAAACAGTTGCAAATTTCCAAATATCATGATCCTGGATCTTGCCTCAAACAACTTCTCCGGCACCTTGACAGAGGAATGGTTAGCAGCATTGATCGCCATGATGGGTAAACAAAGCGGACCCGAGGCGGTGCCTACTATAGTAGTTGGATCTGATTCTGATAGAGTACAAGAACTATATCAGATTACGACTGAACTCTCATATAAGGGGTCAGACCTCACCATACAAACGCTGGTGTTATGGAGCCTTGCGTTCCTTGATGTCTCAAACAACCATCTTCAGGGTAGCATCCCGGCACTTATTGGGGAATTTATGCCCCTAAACATGCTCAACATGTCACACAATTCCCTGACAGGGCCCATTCCCTCTGAGTTGGGCAATCTGACGCAGCTGGAGTCTTTGGACCTGTCCTCCAATGACCTCTGTGGGGAGATCCCTCGTGAGCTCGCGTCAATGGACTTCCTCACAACACTGAACCTGTCTGACAACAAGCTGGTGGGAAGCATACCAGAGTCGCCTCATTTCCTGACATTCAGCAATAGCTCGTTTCTTGGAAACCTTGGGCTGTGTGGGCCTCCGTTGTCAAAAGAGTGCATCAACATAACAACCCCAAGTGTCGTGCAACATCATTCCAAGAAGGATTCCGTGGACATTATAATGTTCCTCTTCTCTGGAATTGGATTTGGTGTAGGGTTTGCAATTACAATTGTACTGGCATGGGGAATCCCCGTTATTAGAAGGCGATCTTGAGAAAGACAGGAGGATCTTACTGAATTATTATGTATTGAAATGGGAAGAAAAATATTGTGTAAGGGTCTTCAATCAGAACACTATTACGATTGCGAGTTCACTAGGTTACTAATCTGTCCTCAAATTCCTGGGGGTTCATTTCAAACTGCTGTGTGGTTTCTATCTGTTAATTATTTTTTTTTTTCTGACGATAAGGGTTTGTATCTGTTACTCGAGGCCTGGATGGTACTTCAGGCATGGTGTTTAAATAAAGTTTCAAAGAAAAGGAAAAGGTACCATGAATAATTTCAGGCCCATAGCCACATTTTGCTAGTGCAAGATGCCGAATTGCTGAAGAGAGGTCAAGGGAGGGACCTAATCGATACAAAGCAGGGGTCTACGAGTGTTAGTGCAACAGACCGAACCCCAAGGGTAACTGACTGTTCAGTTGGATCACAGCCTTGCTAGCTAGCCTGCCTGAACTATATAACTTTTCCTTGGATATTGAATTTTGTCCAAGGGTAACTGAAGAAACATAGAACCAGATCTGCAGGACATATGTTCAGTGTGCGTAGCTAGCCTGGGCAAATGTTCAGTGTAGCTTAACATCACGAAACAAGGAGGCCTAGCCTCGCTTCACTTTGTCAATTACTTCAATATTTGTGTCAACATCGAATGGAATGATGGTAAGTTAAGAACCCTTTATTATTCACCACTACTACACACGACAAAGAATTGCAACACGCACCACCAACCAAAACACAAAGCTAGAACAGCTGGGATACACTAGACCACATCTCAATTTACTGATAACAACGGTGGCTCTTCTAAGATTAAGGACTAGTAGTGATTGAGAGCAAGAAGCATGGGTGTCAGACATGAGTATAGAACTATTTGGCGCAAGCCCGGCAAAATCAACCTCCCGGCATTGCCGTGGCTGGTGCCCGGAGGACGATGTGGACTCGAGGCTGGTGCCCCTGCCCGCGCACTGCCTGGACTTGCTGCGCCCCGTCAGGAGACGTATTTGCAGCTCCCGTAACCTGCAATGCAATCCAGATTCAGATACGCCATGATGATTGCAGTTCAGAGATGGATCCAGGTTCAGATTGGGAACTTACTGGGGTCACTGGAGGTGACCGCGCCGGTGCCCTTGAAGTCACAGTCGTAGTCGTGCAGGCCGTTGGCCTGGTAGTAGGCATTCATCACGTACGAAGCATGTGACTGCACGTTGTTGGGGTCGAAGCATGCGCCGCCGCTCTGGATCGGCTTACAGTCGACGTAGCCGCAGGCGTAGTTGATGTTGTTCTGCAGGTCAGTTGCATTTGCGCCAGACTTGGCCACACACCACTTGCCACTTCCTGACGGTGAGGGGTTGGGACTTGGCTTCGGAGATGGATTTGGCGATGGGCTTGGAGATGCAGACTGCATGGACAGAAAGAAGAAAAATAATGAGTTGTCTGCATCAGCATCAGCATCAGAGTCTGAACAAAATATTAGAAACTGGATGCACTGATATGTTGGGATGGGATGGCAAGGCTAAGCATCATTACTCCAATCAAAATTTGAACTGAGATATGCTCACATCCTTATTAAATCAGTTTGTTGTCTAAACTTTCTTTTGGTAAACTTTAGGCCAAAAGGCCAAAATATGCCCTGCCCGAGTTGATGGCACACCTAAGATTCTTGAGTCAGTGGCTAACTAACATATGTCGCAGCAGAATGCTAAAGAATACAGACAGCCCCACCTTCTCCACATGGTGCCAGGGCATCAGCAAAAGCAACAAGTTTGAAATCGCAGCCCCAGCTGCCTCATTCTTTGATTGGGCGATTGGGGAAGCTACTCATATCATATATAGCTCAAGCAGACTGCACAGAGTTACGACGTTCAAAAGCTTGATAGAATGCCTAGGAAGCTACAACGGTACGTACGAGAGAAAGAAGGAACCCCAGCCGCCCAGCCATAAAGGTGCCTGGCTTGTTGGCGGGGATGACCATCTACTGAAGAAATCCTCAGTTGGAAGTAGTACACGGAAAGCATCCCCAAGCGAAAGCATGTAACAAGCAAGGGTACATTCGTTCAGAATCTATAACCCATCGGCTTTGCTTCCTGGAAGCTACTTGCGCATGCACGAAACCACCGATTCGATGAAGAAATAAAAGCATAGTGGCAATGGATATGGTCATGTTTCGTGTACCCACAGGCCCTATCCATTGGCAATGTGTGGGAGAAGCACCATGTGGCGCAAACTCAAGGCAAATTGCAGCAAACCAAGGCAAGAAGCAACTGGAACGCACTCAAACAAGCTGACAGCTAATGTTGGAGTACTCCAGTAGTACTCCGTATATTGCTAGTCATTTTTTCGGACAGCTGACAGCTGAAACCGTGGGTTGTATGTTACAGGCTGTACTAAGTATGGTGAAAAGGGCGTACTAAGCATTAGCAAGCAAAGTAGATTTGGTACAGCAGCGTGTGTCCAGTAAGTAAACAAAACACGGGTACTAGCAAGCAAGCAACGTGTGCACACAGATGTAACTAGTCAGGGTAGTACTTTTTTTTTTTTTTTTTTTCTGGAGAGACTGACTAATCAGGGGCGTACAGTATGTAGTAGCAGAGGTGTCAAAAAGCCTGAGCTTGGGCTGGCGTCATCCACTAGATCTATCGAGAAAAATAAATAAAAAAATCGACAAGAAAGCGAGCACACAGGCTAAGGAAACGTTCTAGTAATCCTTTGACAATAAGTACTACGAGTAGATGCCATCATCATGGAGACGGTTGTGAGAAGAAAAGTTGGAAACGAAAGCGACGCTTTCCAGATGGGTCCACGCGGCGCCTGTTGATAATTCAGTGTGAACCAAACAAAGAGAAGTGTGGCATTTCAATTCCTCATTCCATCAGCACTCAGCAATACTACTACTTGAGAGCAAGCTGAAATGGAGGACCGACCATCAGCATTCAACGGTGATGCGTGCAGCCCCATCCTGCTTCCTTGCAGGAACCAACAGGACACGCGCACGGAAAGGACATGCTAGTCCTGTACATGTGCTCTATCATCAACATAATAAATAGTACAGCACCACGTCTTTATGCCGTCTCCGTGCTAACAGCTTGAATTTGATCCCAACGGTCGCATCTCGCATACGCGTGCTGTGCTTAATTAAACAAAGCACCCAAAAGCCGGTGGCCAAAGGGAAAGAGTAATCCAACTGATTTTTCGCTGGGACCAAGAAAAACTCCCTGAAGACGGACCCAGGTATGACCTCCCTGAAGACCTACTTGACCCGGCAACGGCTAAAACCGCGCCACCCTTTGACCCACCTTCTTTTCCACAGCCATACTACTACAGTTAATTTTTTTTTGGCATGGAGCTAGCAAGTTACTCGACCCGCTTGCTTGCCAGTAATAAATCAATAATTGAAATTACGATTTACTACTAGTACCCCAAAATTGGATTCGCCCGTCCCGTCCCGTCCCGTACTCCTACTGAATGAATGACTGAACGAACCAACCAACGAAGCAGAAGCAAACCAACTCACCGCCGGTCCTTGGCGCAGCAGTCCGAGATCATACTTGGGCGTGAAATCCGTGTTAAAGATGCCAAAATTCCTCTCCGCCACCGGCCCAGGCTTGTGATTCTCATCGAACAAGCTAAAAATATACGTCTCCAACTTCCTGCCAGGCATCAGCGGCGTGCCCTTCCCTCCGGAGCACACCTGGATCATCCCGGCGTTGAAATCCCGCGCGTCCTCCGGGCTCACCCCGACCTGCCCGGCTTCCCCCTTGGTCGGCCACCCCGCCTCGCCGACGGCGATCTCCACGCCCTCGCCGAACCCGAGCTTTTTCATGGCCGTGTAGATGGCGTCCATCTGCGCGTCGAACATGCTCGTGTAGTTGAGCCGCGTGCCGGGGTCGTACACCCCCGCGTTGGGCCGGAACACCGCGTAGTCGAGGTTGGCCGCGTTGTAGCTGAAGTAGGGGTACGCGTTCACCATGAACGGCGACCCCGTGTCGTTGTGGAACTTGAGCATCGGCGCGAGGACCTTGGTGTCGAGGCTGGGCTTGAACCGCGCGTTCGACGGGATCCCGTCGGAGGGCGCCAGGATGCCCAGGTAGTGCGGCGTGGTGACGCGGACCTGGGGGAGGGACTCCAGCTGGAGCGCCTGCGCGAGCCGGCGCATCGCGGGCAGGAGCGCGACGACGAGGTCCGGGACGACGGTTGGGCCGAGCACCTCGTTGCCCGCCAGCAGGAGCGTCACGTTGGCCCCCGCGGAGATGTGCGGGGAGAGGTTGTCGCGGACCCAGCCCCGCGCGGCGTCGAGGCCGCCGGACTTGTCGGCGAAGGTCGGGAGGAGCGCGTTGGGGATGGAGACGGCGAGCGAGATGTGCGGCGCGTTGGAGGCGAACGCGTCCAGGAAGGCCGGGTTGGCGTCGAAGAGCTTCACGCGGTCGATTGTGGTCTTGGTGGCGAGGAAGGACGCCACGGCGGCGGGCGTGGGCAGGTTGTCCGCGTTCGCGCCGTAGTTGACGCCGATGGGGAGGCCCTGCGCCCCCGCGCCATGGAGGACGGCGGCGAGGAGAGGGAGGAGGAGGAGGAGCGGGAGCATCGGGAGGCGTGCGCGCGTGGCCCTGCTGCTGCTGCTTGTGATTTGTGGTTGGTTGGATTTGGCCTCTGCTCTGCTCTGCTCTGGGGATGGAAGAGGACGACGTGGGGAAGATGGATGGATGGAAATGGAAATGGACGGTGGAGTGATGCCCCGTTGTGGAAGGAAGGGATGTGGGTGGGTTTTGAAACCTTTGCGCTCGCCGGCTCGAGACCGCTGCTGATTATTTTAATAATTACTTAATTAATTATTAAAATGCAGGTAGTCCATGGGTCATGGGTCAAACATACACACGGACCGGACCACCTGGCGGTCGCGACGTCGCAGCAGACGCGTCGTCCCGCGCGGCCGAGCAAGCCCGTCAAAAAATGCAGGTAGTCAGGAGGCCCGGCCCAGGCCACCCGCAGCTTCTTCAGAAATCCGCCGTCTCTTTATTTGCTTTGCACACACATGCTACCGCCTCGTTGAGGAAACAAACAAAATGCTACATCAAAACGTATATGAGTACGTATGAACTAGTACCAGTACTAATAATTGTAAAAGCATTGAAAACGGTGCGAAATGCGTGCCAACAAATCTCTCGTGTTCTCATTTTTCGGAATGTATCTTCTTAGATGCTTTCAGTTTTTTATATTACACAAAACTATATTGTTTGCCCAAAAAGGGGAGAGAGAGAAAAAAGAACAGAGCCAAGCCAAAAAGGTTTTAGGCAAGTTTGCTTGATTTTCATTTGATTAGTGCAGTGCAGGCGTGGAACGGCAAAAATAAATCAATATTCGAAAGCTCACAAAGCACTACACTCCTTTATTCCTGTGTGCAAATAGATGTTTTTTCTTCTCTTTTGCAAAGGAAAGGAAAGGTACTCCAAAAAAAATAAATGTTTGCGAGGGCATATATTCGTCTTGTTCACGCACATTTGCTCTCTTTTCTTGGTTTTTGCTTTGGTACAAGCTTCAATCATTTTCTGCATGGGTCTCGAGGGATTACAGTCCCTATCCTCCTGTGTGCATAAAAAATAGTGTGAAAGTAAACAGGAAAATCGTGTGAAAAAAGAAGACCAGTCAGTGAGTGGCGATTAGCCAGCCGTTCCTGCTGCAGCTTTGCACCGTGAGGGATTGTTTGTGTACGACGTGTCTGCTGCAGCTTTGCACCATGAATGACATCGTGACTCCGTCAGTGCCTGGCTGCTTCTATCAAACGTTAGTAGCAGACCCGTCTACGCGTGTGATGCGGCACACCGACTTAAAATGACTCACCGGACCAGACCAATCACCCAATCCAAAACCGTCCATTTGTTCATCCTGACCTTCCTTTCTGCTGTACTCAAACAAACGGCCAATGGACCATCAAGGGCACAGTTAACAGTTCCTTTGGCCCGGCCAAACAAATCCAATCAGATATCCATTCAGAAATTCAAATCCATTCTCAACTCTTAGTCTCACAACGATTCCGTCATCATCATTAACCTAAAACAGCAGCAACACATCCAGAACAATTACCACTAGTACCATAGCAGGTTTACAGCCAATCTTCAATCTCTCAGACACATACAAAGAGACCATACAAAACCATCTCCACCCACCGACAAGCCCATCCACCTATCCATTCCGAGCAACCAACCACGGGCCTTATCCCACATACACGAACAATCCACGGAGGAAAAAACAAAACCGAGCCTAGCAGCAGAGATAACAAGAGTCTGGCAAACTGCCCCAATCAGCACAAGGGGCCAACTA
The DNA here is from genome assembly GCA_023333625.1 of Bothriochloa decipiens. NCBI lineage: Eukaryota > Viridiplantae > Streptophyta > Magnoliopsida > Poales > Poaceae > Bothriochloa > Bothriochloa decipiens. The sequence goes on along the minus strand of CM041636.1, from coordinate 753,083 downwards.
ATCTGTGCCGCCCAAAACCTTCAGTTCCATCGCCACCATTCATCAGCCGCTGAGAGCAGGCGACGCTGACCTTGACCGTGACCCTGGAGGCGACACGGACGCTGGCCGGGGCGACCTGCGGCGACCACGCCGAGGCTCCTCGTCCTCCTCGCCTGCTGGGGACTTCTTCCTCCTGTTATCAACAAACAACAAGCGCTGTTACTACCATTCAACAAAAACACCAATCTGAAGCAGCAACTCCTGCTGCATACATATAATGGATTCAATTTTACCAAACATCCAAAATGAATGCACCAGATGAAGCTACTTATATCAAACGGCAACCATACAGTATGGGCCAACAAGTGACTCAAGCTAAACTATGCTTCAACTCTGCGTACCCTAGGTTCAAGATTCTCTAACTTATTTTTTTGAGGGAACCCAAGATTCTCTAACTGGGAAACAGAAAAAGCCCTCTCCCAGCCATGATGCAGTTTGACTCTCAAGACAATGCAAAGAATGTGCCTGAATATACATGTAATTGTGTGAGAGTATAAGGGATTTCCAGCATAATATAGCTTAGGAAAGCATTTCACATCAAGTATGCTTTGCACATTTATTTAAACAAATAAAGACACTTGCTCAAAGTTGCTCGGGAAAGGCATTTCGCATCAAGTAAGCTTTACTATGTATTTAGACAGTGTTAGAAATAATCTTGTCATAAGAGATGAATAGATGCATCTACATGCATCTATGCACATGAGAAGTCAAGAGAAAAATGACTTGGTGCATGGAACTCGTACATAGCCCTAGATGCTTCATGAATTAGCTAGTTGTCCTAGGGATTTAGAGTTAAAAGGCAAATTGAGTTCAGAAAAAGGAAGAAGTAGTCAAAATGAATTTGACTATTAGCTAGCATTGTTTAACAATGAGTTGTACATGAATGGTGGTTACTGTAGCACCGACCAATGTAGTCCTATATGAGGACATGAGCACTTCAGTTGTAAAAGCAAGCTAGTTTGCCAAAATGTAGAGCATGAGATAGAGATTGAAGCTATGTAAACTTAGAGGTGATAGTAATAGGTTACATAGCTTGTAAAGCTAGTGCATTAGATTACAAGAGTTGCTAGCTTCAGATAGCCTCGAGCTGTATGTATATGTTTGAGAAAAGAAAATAAAGATATAGAGTTCATTTGCTCAAAACATTCAAAGGTTCAGGTTTCAGCCACTGCTGAAACCATGCAGCAGAGTGTGTGTGCAGAGAGCTCAAGGCTCTCCTTCTACCTTGGTGCAAGGAAGAGGGAGAGGCAAGGTGAGCAGGTCCTGCTGACCTGGCTGCTGGTTCAGTGGCTAACACATAGCATATATGTATAACTATGTAAGTGCATAGCAAAAGCTATGTACCTAGAAAAGTCACACTGCCTTACAATTTGGAATACAGGAAGTACAAACTTTATGAAAGCCCCATTCCCTGATATCCTCCACAAATAAGTTACCACTTCTCATTTCTTGGTCAAACAAATGTTCAGTGTAACAACCCTAATGATGTTTCATTCTTGCATGTTACAGATGGGAAAATATATTGCTCAACAAAAACCACTCAACAGGACACACAACATTGCTGCTTCAGAACATAACATAATTAACCTGGCACCAACAATCAAGGAATAGAACTTACTCATCATGGCCATTCTCTGCACCATGGTGATCATTTCTATCATCAGGAGTATAGGATCTCCTCTTCTTATCCCTGTCGTTTTCTTTAGGCTGTTTTGATGACCTTGGGTGCTCTTCCTTTGCCCGGGGTGGGGAAGTAGAGTAGTCATCACGCCTTTTTGGGGCAGGGGAGTATGACCTGTATTATATATAGGTAACATCATTTCGATGAAGGTTACTGCACTGGTATATTATGGTTGGTTCATTACTTATTCAAAGAGACTCAAGACTCAGCAGACATACTGTGATCTACCACGGCCACGGGGGCGTGGTGAGAGGGAACGCGAGTATGAACGAGAACGAGACCGTCCTGCACGTAAGGAAAGATAGCAAGTTGTCAGTGCTCAAACAGCTTCCGAAACCATCAAGCATACTCAAGCATTCATCCATGCATCTCAAATAATAGGACAAAACAAAACAAATAACTTAGATTACCATGGCGATACGGACGACGCCCTTCATGACCAGAATAACCTCTGCAGAGATACAACTTAAGTCACTTCAAATGAAACACAGATAGTGCTAACAGAAAACCAATGCTTATTGGCATACCTTGGCCCAGTTCGTCTACGCATTTCCTCGGGCCTTTTCCGTGTATCAGCAGCAAGTACAACAGTTAGTTCACGCCCAGCAAACATCTGACGGTTCATGTGGTATTGCGCCTCAGAAGCGTCATAAGCATCAACAAACTCCACGAATCCAAACCCTCTTGGCTCCCTGAATGATCATAAAAGCCTTCATCATAAGTAAAATTCACAAACTATGGTACTGGTAAACCAGGAAGGGGGCACATAACGATCATAAATAGTATGTGCCTCACGAGTTACTACCAGGGATTCATATTATGGTGAATCAATTATAGTTCTCCATAGAGCATAGCTAACAACTTACAAACATGTTCATCAAATGGTAGCAAGCCTCAAAAAGTGGTTAGCAGCCCTTAAGATCCAAAATTCTTGTATACATCTTCATAAAGTGATTTGCTTCAAGTTCTTGAAAAGTCATGAAAAGTGCTTGAGACCAACTTGTCTTCATTATATCTTCCCATGGAAGACACGGTAAAACCCTCTTCTCTTCAGGAAATTAACAAATCGTATCTTGTCTTGATAAAATAACTTCATTCGCACAATACTCTATCTCACCAAACAAAATCACGCTTTGGACTGTTCAGGGCTTGTATTTACTTCAACCACAAATACAGTCCTGAGAATAATTTCAAGAGAGTAATTCGTACCAGAAGAAAGCATCATATAATGCAAACATATCCTATGCAATTTTGCTAAGCCACGATAATTTTGACAGCATGGTCAAAATATAACATCCAAAAATGCTTGCTCCTAAAAAGCAGCAAACGATAAGGACCCCGAGCATTTTTTGTAGAATCCCAAATGGTTGGACATATTTAAATATATCCAGACATGGAAAGCACAAAAGCACTTATAGTGCGGTGGCGTGTGCTCGCTGTGGTTGAGCCAGCTGGCCAGGATTCGATCCCTGGCCTTGCGCCTTATTGAGGTGTGAGTCCCTCCCCCTGGTGAGGTAAAAAAAAAAAACACGGAATACAAATGTATGTAACTGCTAGAACTGGTATATCAAAAGTAGAAACACCAGCGAAGTATTACAGCCCAATCAAAGTGTTCAGTTCCATGCAGACAAATGCTTTGCTCCTAAAAGGCAGGGGAAATTAAAGTACCAAGCATGTCTGAACGAAAACCACCAATGGTTAGACATGTTTATGTATCCAATATCCAATCATGGCATGCAGATGTAGCAGCTAGAAACCGATGCCAACAGACACAACTGTTAATTAGCCTAGCTGATACATTAACACTTACCCTGTGTCATAGTCTCTTAGCAGTAAGGACATGTTTATATATCCAATCATGGCAAGCAAATGCAACGGCTACAAACGGATGTCAACGGACACAACCATTTATTAGCCTAGTTGGCACATTAACACTTACCGAGTGTGATAGTCTCTTGGCAGGTAAACATCCCGAACAGGGCCGAACCGTTCAAAAGGGACACGGAGCTCCTCAGGCCTGCAAAGTTGATTGTGAATGTGAGGAGCAAGCAATTTAAACGCCAGTACGATAAAAACAATGGAGAAGGGTGTCCAGGTCAGAGTTTGCATATATACCTGCATCTCAACGGAATGTTGCGGACCAGGAGGCTGACAGAGCCATGGTCACCACGGCCACCGCCACCGCCGTATCCTCTCCTCGGAGGCGGGCTCCTTCCCCTGCCGCCGTATCCTCTCCTCGGGGGGCTGTACGCAGGGCTGTACCTCCCCATTCGTCCTGGTACCTGCACACGGGAATCCATTGCCGTGCTTAGGAGAGGAAAGCAAGCAAATCCAATACGGTGCGCAGCGGCGCATCGCCGTGTAATCAAAGAAATCAAATAATGGAAGCGCACGCGCACGAGCACACTTCAGGCTTTGGATTAGCTTACACCATATAGAGACAGGATGAGCGACTATGACTGGGAATCGAACCAATCCCATGCATGTCATGCTAAACGGATAGATCTACGCGATATCTCGAGAACTAGGACGGATTATTGGAAGCTAAGGTGAAGAACGGTGCTCGGACACAATCGAATCAGTGAGCCCCTTACCTTTACCCTAGGTCGCGTTGCGATTTTTTCTGTTCTTGATCCTAAGCGTGAGTCCGTTCCCACCGGGAAGAGCGCGAGCGGCACTGGAAGAGAGGAGAGAAAGAGAGGGGGGAGGGGAGGGGAGGGGGCTTACCGCTGGTGAGCCGGCGCCGGCGCCGCCGCCGCTGCCACGGCCGGGGGATGCGGAATTAGGAAAAGCGAGGAGAAGATGAGGGCGTGCCGTGTGGAGAATATACCAAGGGTGGTGAAGGTTTCTATGTGGGCCGCCAAGATGGATTTTCTAATTCTCTTCATGGGCGTCTTGGGCCATAGTAAACCAGGCCCCCACAAACATGAATCTTTGCGCGCATGGGCCGCTGTTACATTGTTTTCTCAGCCCTACTATCTCCAGCATACAAGAGCATTGTTACACTTTTGGACGAGCTACGTGTACCTGTACATTACTACGGGACAACTAAATTTTTATACTAAAAATATATGGATCACATGATAAAATAATAATATTATAAAATTAAATATAAAAAGAGTGGGTTAAAATATAATTTTGATATAGCAATCTTCTTTGCATCTGAAGATTTGAATTTGAAGCGTACAAGGAAAAAGCATCGTAGTCATTGATCTCATATTCATCAATGTGACATTCGTAAATGTTGGATGGTTGTTGATCCATAAAATAGCCAATTTCAACTATCAAGTTCCCTCCTTGGTTTGTCAGAAAAATAACCATTCTCTGATAGATTCACCTTCAAAGATGTAAAGATTGAAAAGTTCTGCATCAGTAGAGAATGGCTAAGGATTAGTGAAAACGTTCGCCAGTACACTATATAGGAAGTCATGAAGTAAAAGCTTACCCGGTGCATTCCATGGAGACTTGGCAATAGCAGCTCCTTCATAGATAGCGACTCCAACATTTTTTTCCATGGGTTTTTGCACTGACCGAAACAAGGGGCCATTGTTCCGTGTAAGGACAAATCAGTCATTTTGCCGGGAGCTCCCTCTCCCTGCGGAGGCAAACCAACATGATAAAAAAAATTAAATTAAACAATATTAATCTAATCTCAAAATAAAAAATATTAATAACTAGGATGAATATTAATCTTGACAATATATAAGAAAATGTTAATATCTGGGATGAATATTTAGTATCATTAGATGAATGAATATATTCCAAAATAAATTCATTTGGAATACAAAGGTTGCTAATATTTATAAGAATATATTTAAAGTTAATAAAATTTGATCAGCAAAGATGTCTTACAGTGACACCCTTTTTTGGACAAAGGGAGTACACAAATCAAATAAATTACAGATGCTCTACCCATTAACCAAAATTAAAATCACAGTGATGGATGTGCTCGACATCGATTATAGAATAGAATCTGCCAATCACAGCGGAGCCATGGCTTTTTATGTCAGGTTGGCAAGAGTTTAGCTTCTCCTAGAAAGGTTTTGGCTTCGGCTCATTGTTTGGAGTACTTCTCTGCTGAAGCTAAAGTTATTTTAAAAAATATTTGGCAAACCGGTTCTAGTGGTAATTTTGTAATAACTTATATTAGGCTTGTGAGGAAGAGGCACCTTTTCTGGCTCGAGCTCCTCCAAGCTTCTTGCAAGGAGCCTTTTTTTAAGGTCGTTTGTTTGATATTCTAGATTTCAATGAATATTATGTGACCTATTATAAGGCCTTTTAAATTAAAAATTGTATTCCCTGAACTTTAGATTGCGGGTTGTTCTGTAATTGGCCTGCCAAAAATCTTATCAGACCAAAGGCTAGAAAAAGAAAGTGACGTGGGCTGGGAAAAAATAGCTATGCTCAAAATTGTTTGGGCCAAAATATAATGGGCTGGTTTGGTAAAAATATCAGCCCTGAATAATTGAGGTGGCCCATGTTTAGCCTAGCTATTGTATGGGCTTAACAGGCCTAATTCGAAAGATGAGACATTTCTTTTAGTGTGAGATGCAAAAGGTTAGAGATGAAGTCATGTCAAGAGGGGTCTTATAGAGCAATTCATCATGCTAGTATGTAACGACGCTTTAAGTTATGAAATGGCCGATGAATATAGTAGCTTCATCAAGAGAATTTAATTGTTTTGAACAAATCATCCGCAATCATATTACAACGTGGACTTGATAATTTTCATAGATGAGAAAGCACTCTCAATAGTTATATTGTTGTTGACACCAGCGCCAACAATACCAATCCTATAAGCTTGTACACCAATGGAAGAATTTGATGCTTTTTAGTTTGAAATATTTTTTGGGCCAAACCTTTTTTGTGGGGTATTTTTCTGGCCAAACTTGCAGTATATTTACAAGTAGAAAAGGTAGCATGCCTCCTCACAAGAAGAATATGTGTCTCAAGTCGTCGATTGCACGATGAATTGATAATTCATCTGAGAAATCCTCATCATATATTTCAACAAGCTGAGCGAGATTGTTGACATCAAAACTAGAGAAAAGATTCGTTGTATCAAGACAATGGAAGCACACATCCATAGTTCTATCATTGCTTCACTAAACTATGTCACCTAAAGCCTTCAGCTGTATATATATATATATATATATAGAGTGGCTAACATGTTGCCCAAGGCCGGAATGAAGATGTTTCCGTTGGAGCCCCCCTTCCCCCTTCCCTCCCCCCCCCTGACGGGCGACCGCGACGGTGCCCCTGCCTCCCCGCCGCCGTCCTCCCTGCCTAGCCCCCTCCCACCAATCTGACCCCAGATCTTTGCTCCCCATCACCGGATCCACTCATCCATGGCTGTTCCCGGGGGGTCCCATGCCCCAGCCCACCGCCAGCGCCCCCGACTCCGCCGGCCGCCCTCGGCGCCCATGGCGGCCGCGCCACCGCCACCTGCCCAGGCTGCGGATCACAGCTGCCCACCTCCAGCGCCGCCGGTAGCAGCCTGCCGCCCGCCTCGCCAGCCGCGACACCGGACTCGGACGCGGCGCTAGTGAAGACCGACTTGGATGCCCCTGCTTCCCCCGCCCTCGTCGGGTCCCCGGGCCGGGGATTGGAGGACGTCGTCCTCGTCGAGGATGTGTCCGACGACAACGACGAGGAGTTGGAAGAAGGCGAGTTTGTGGCTCCATCGTCGGCGACCGCCACTGACAGCACCGTACGGGGGCCACAGCCACCGCCGCCGCCACCTATGCTGCTGCAGCTGTCTCGCATTTCGTCCTAGAGGTCGGCAAATTCGCTCTCCCCCACGCTGCCCCTTTCCTTCTTGGGGGCACCTCCGTGGGGCACTCCAAGGCTCAGCGCTGGGAGGACGCGGATCTGGACATGGGCGGCTCCGATGATGTGCCTGCCTCTATGACCGCACGCCTATCGTATCTCGATGCGGCTCGACTGGCTATCCGGGTTACGCCCCCAACTGTGGCCGAGGCGACGGTGGGTGCTCAGCGGGGGCCGCTATGTGGCAAGCGCCGTCATCGACAGGGGTGGCGGCGGGGGTCTAGTCCCGCGCCAACAAGGCAGACAGCAAGGGTGCCTGCACATTGTCGCCTTGGGTAGCATGCGACGAGGGCCCCGGTGCGCCAGAAAATTGGCAGGCAGTTGGCGGTGGCGCCTACCGCGGCTCAGCAGCCTAGTCGTGAGCCCACCGTAGACGCTGATGGTTTCCAGACGGTCATTAATCGTCGTCATCCTTTGCGGGGGACGAGGGGACCTAGGCGCCGAGGCCCCGTGCCGCCCGAGCTTGTGGGTCGGTTTTCAATTGCCTCGCGTGTGGCCATGTCGCTGCGTAGTGTCGCTCACTATCGTGTTGTTTCCGGTGCGGGGGCAAATGACACCGGGCACCGGGCGAGGGCATCAGGGATGTTCCGCCGCCGCACACGCCTTCGGCCTAGTTGGAGACGCAGCCGGTCCGTTGCAGCCCATCCGAGAGATCTTCAACGCCTCAGCAGCCGCTGGTCTCCCCACTGATGCCAACAAAGAGGCTTGTGGAGGGCGCTAATGGCGTCTGTCGTCGACGACGGTGACGTCGATGCAAGCGGCCCATGGAGGCCAACATTATCGCGGCCTCCTTCGACAACGCTGCCGCACCCGCCGACCCGCTCGCACTGGAGCTCTGTGAGGGTGCGGGGCCTCCCGTATGGGTTGACCCCATGCTCGATGAGCTCGTGGCCTCCCTCATCGCGCAACTGACTCCAGCGATGTCGGAACCCACTTCACCGCCACGTATGATCCGCCTTCACTTCACTATTGATGAGGCATTGGAGGAGGTTGGCTTGGATGCCACGGCGGGGGGCACTCTAGCACCGACTTCCTCGGCCGCGGGGGCGCAGGAGGTGGACGATGTGGACGCAATGGCACCGGCTGCCGACAATCTGACAGCTACACCCCCTTCTGAGGCGGTGGTGACGGCTGCTGAGATCACGTCGGGTAGGCCCTGTACTTCACCACATGGGGTGGCTGCCCCAACGCCCGCGCCTTCAGCGCCCATTGCCGATGCACCCACCGATGCTGGGGCGCCTGTCCAGGTTCCCCCGAGTGTGGTTGAGGATGGCCAGGCAATGAGTTGACGCCGCGGGCGCGGGCGCGACATGTGATGGAGAGGATCTGTGTCCCGTCGCAGTCGCCGCTCATCAAGGGGCGACCGAGGCTGTGCAAGTCTAGAACGCCGGCCCCTATTTCTCTTCGTCGGAGCACACGGATCGTGGCTACACCGCAGGAGGCAAACTGTACCAAGCAGGCACAGAGGGTGTTTGCGAAGAAGCTCAGGGACCCCCCTCCTTCCCCGTATGTGGAGTGCGACACGGCCGGGGTGTGCAAGATGGCGTTTCGTCAGCCGCTATCGGATGCCACTTACGACAATTTGCAGCAGCTTTTGGGTGCTCATTTCAACCCGGTCGCGTTCAACCTCAACATGCTTGGCTTGGAGGACGAGTCGCCCCTGCGGTCGATATGGGGATAGTGGTTCTGTAGCAACCTAGTCGCATCATTTGTTTTTTGTAATCACAAACCTCGTGTGAGCTCGATGTGTGTGTGTGTTGGGTAGGTAAGCTTCGGCTTACTTTGTGCGGGTTCGGTGTAGGTCTTTTGACCGCTCTCTTCTTTTTAATGAAATACAGGCACACAGCCTGCTCTCGAAAAAAAAATGTTGCCCTAGGCCTTCGCGGCTAGCCATACCCATGGTTGCGGTGAGCCGCCATGGACACGACAACCTCTCATCTCTATCACCCTTAGATCTGTGTCATTCCTCGCCATGAGTTCCCAAGAAAAAAGAGAAAGGAGACAGGAGAGAGAGGAAACTTGGGCGGAGGGGGGGGGGGGGGGGACGTCGAACAGGAAGTAGGGAAATGGGAGCTAACACAGGTGCTACATGTGTTTTTTTTAAAAAAGTAGGGGCTACATGTGCTTGCAAGCGGGCATGCCACATCAACACACGAGCATTAGTCTAGGGCCCAGTTCGGCTAGTCCAGGCTGAACAAAATTTGACTGGTCTGCCCAGCCGGCTGGTTTTGGCTGGTCAAGATTTAGCCACATTCAAATTTGGATGTCAGGCCACCACTCACACAACTGAAGCAATGTGTGTACACAAGGCAATACCTTTCTGCCAGCCGAACGGCCGGGCTAAAAGACCAACAGCCTTCAGCCAAAACCAGTCTACCCTAGGACCTGCCGAACAACACCTAGACCCATTCTGGATTGGTTAAGGGACGGCCCCAGATATATATTGAGGACCTATTTGAGCAATTTACGATCGAGTTTAAAGACTGACAACTGAACAATTTAAAGGACCTAAACAATGACTTGTAAGTTTAGAGCTGCGTCAAAATAAGTTTGAGGAAACGACCCCGAGTTTAGAAACCAGAATGGTACATGTGAATAAGTTGGAACCATCAGTGGACGCTATACAAAATGTCGAACAATCAGAGATGCTCTTCAAGAATTGAGAAGTGGTTTACATTATGGTTAAATTTAAAAACAAAACTTTTCCACATACATAAACTTGCACTGCTCGTATATATACAGTCAACATCGATCCGTTTAATTTCTCATGCAGATCGTGGACGATATGAACGAAGTGAAGACATGCAAGAGCTAGCAAATGGTGGATCGATCGAGCTTTTCAGCTAGCGGAGGATTGTCTGGAGAAGTATCTGGTTAAACGTGTCCACCGGCCCAGGCATGCACCAGTGCAAGCAGTCGTGCTGCAGTCGGCCGCTCGTGTTGCCGGCGGCGAACGGGTTCTTGCGCATGTACGGCCCCGGGTGGCCGTCCGGCCGCAGGTTGGCCAGCGCCGTCACGTCCACCGCCGCGAACCGCATGGCAGTGGACGAGGACGACGACGACGCTTGCTCCACCTCCTCCACGACGATCTTCCTCATCTCCGTCTCGGTGTACCCCAGCTCCTTGTCAGCCTCCTTCTTGCAGGGCGCACCCTCGTTCCACTGCCCCTCGAAGTGCGACGGCGAGAAGGTGGTCATCGCCACCAGCTTCGCGGAGTCAGTATGCTGCTCTTGATGCCGGCGGGCGGCCTCGGCGAGCGTCCGCTTGACGGCGTCCCTGAACACGGAGAAGAAGCTCATCTCGGCGACGGCGGTGCCGTTGAACTCTGCCGCGTCGCAGCCATGGCAGCCGACGACCCTGCCGCCCTCGTGGTAGACGCTAGGGATCCGGAACCACTGGCCCGCGGAAATCACGACAGCGTCGATGGCGGCGAGCTCCGACATCCAGCGCTCGTCGAACGCGTCGAGGAACAGCTGGTTGTAGCGCACGCCGTCACGCTCCGACTTCTCGACGCCGCTGACGAGGAATGGCGACCAGAAGATGGAGACGGTGGCGTTGTGGTCGCGGAACACCCAGCGCCGGAACCTGCCGTCGTCGCTGCGGTGCACGAGCTCCGCCGGGAACGCCGAATCGAGCAGGCACACGAGCGACTCCGCCTGGTTGCGCGCCAGCGAGTCGCCGACGAAGGCCATGTGGCGGTTGCGGAGCCAGCCCAGGAAGGCTGCCGCGGAGAAGGCCGGCAGGTCGCACCCCCGCGGCTGCCACCGCCAGTAGACGTACCCTGTGTCCTCACGCCCGTTCAACGTGCAGCTCCGGCCGTCGTCCTTGATGGCGCCGCAGGTCGTGCCGTTGTAGAGCGGCGGGCTGGCGTCCGGCACCCACTCACCGTCGGAGTAGTCGCACCGTGGCGGCTCTGGTGCTGCAGTCGTACTGATGATCCGCGATGACGATGCTTCGTTGATGTCGTCGTCGTCTCCCCCTTGTGGTCCTTGGTAAGGAGCTGGAGAAATCGTCGGCAGCTCCTGCTGGTGCTGAATCCACGGCGGACTCGCCGCCAGTAGTGATGATGGCTTGGTGGTGGACGACGATGCGGCAGCAGGCGGAGCTGCTGGGTCGACGAAGAGGTAGAGGAGCACGACGGCGATGAGCGCGTAGACGGCGTAGGTGACGAACTTCCTCTTGGGAAGTGAGAACTGGTGCTGCTTGTCGTGCTGGTACGTCTTGAGGAAGTTGGTGGCCATCATGGCTACCTCCCAGCAGGATGATGTTCCACTTGTACGTGGTGGTGGTGCAGGTGCAGCAGCCTGTGTGTGTTGTGTGGTTTAGTCATGCATGCAGCTCGCGGGGACCAGCAAGAATAAGAGGAGGCGGAGAGGGGAAGATGGCGGTAGGTTGGAAGACCGTGCGAGACTAGTAGAAATAGAAATTAAAGGCATGCCGATGCCGAGCAGAGACGACGTGCCAACGACAGTTTATGTGTTTTGGCAAGAAAAACTGTGTCGAATCGGAGGTAGGTCATGATTTTGCGGCTACTTATTACCTAAAATTTTGTTACGCTAGACGTTCCTTTAGGATGCAACGAGAAAAAAGCTAGGTAGCTGTCATATATAACAAGTCTAACTACTGCTGGTGCCATGTCACCACTGTGTCCTGCTCTCTCTTTTCTTCTTTGTTTATATATATAGTGACGTTCGTTAGCTTAGTGGGCTCAGTGGACAATATATAAGTTCCAATGCAAGAGCTAGCCATCCGCCGTGAGACCGTGAGGTCATATATAAATGTGGGTTCGTTTTCAGTGGCTAAGCAGCTAGCTAGCTTTGTGTGTAATCTAGGAAATTGTTCCCAAAGATCACTATGACACTATATAGGCATGTACTACACTGTGTGCTTTCAATGAACGTTCATTTTTTTTTTTGCGAAAGTTCAATGAACGTTCTTGTTTACCTAACAAAAAGTATATAGGGGAATTCTCTACAACTCGATTGAAAACAGGGGGTACTGAGCAAATTCTCGGTTTGTCGATGTGTATCGGCCAATTACTATAAGCTTTTATGATATCCTGTGCAGCAAAATTTGCCAACAAACAATGAGCTCCATTTTACATTCTCACGATGAACATTACACCCTGACAGATATAAATCTCACGTAAAACATAGCATTAGGGGAATTCTCTATACTCGAACCATATATGTCCCAGCAGAAAATAATGAAGTGCACTCAAACCTAGTACAACACTCAATAATTCAGCTAAACAATTATTGATGAACAGTGAAATCAGTCATGGGTCACATTCACAACCGAGACGTACAGAAGCTCTACCAAGCGCAAGATGAGGGAGCCTTATCCGTACGTCGAGTGGCACATCCATGTGGCTTAGCTTCAAAGGAAACAAATAACGTTCAACAATGTTGTTTACCTACCTTTCCTTCAAATTTTGAAGTACCTACCTTCAAAAGCATCTCAGTAACCAACGTGACAGCAGCCGCCACAAATTAAACTTTTAGACCACACGAATGATCGAATCCTAGTCCTCCATTACATATGCTGTGTTTTAGTAGAAGGTTATTAGGTCCATCTGATATTAGGTCGTCCTTGTTGTGATAGAAGTTTAGCGTTCAAAATAAATGACAGCATGAATTACAATGTCTTAGAAAAACAAATTCTGTGCAATCTATAAACGTACATCAACATAAACAGGTATTGTGTTGGAAATGGCTATAGGAAGAGAAAACGCAGCCAAAATAAGTTGGTTTGACTCAATTCAAGTGTTCGAGTACAAATGGGAGTTGCGGGAAGAATCTTAGCTAGAAAAAGCTAAAAACATGCATTTAGCTTCTAGTTTCAGTAGCTCCAACTCTCAAATCTGAATCCTCTCTCTTGATGGCGTGACCCCCCACAAAGGACCTCCCATCCGAACCCTGGCCGTGCTAGTTTTACAAGACTTATCACAATTTATTACAACAATGCTTATCTACAGAACATACTACATGGCGGTCAAAATAACATGAGCCTGTGCTTGTTTTACAAGTAGCTCTAGCATCCTTAGTTTTATTCTCATCCATCCTCTCTCAACTCTTCTCGCATCCATCTGAACTACTATAGCCAGCTGATCATGCCTACCAAGCAATAATGGGGTGCTTCATGATTCCTCCAATGTGGAATCTTCCAAACTCGTCGGAGGCGTGGCAACAAGTTGACATTGGATTCTGCATTATAGCCCAGGTATCTGTTAACTGATCTGCCACCCTGTTTTCATGTTGTCATCATAGTCGTTGACCATGTTGTTATTTTGCACACGATCTGCGTGTAGCTCTGATCTCATATTTCTTATTGCATCAGACCACACGAATCATCCAATCTTAGTCCTCCGTATGACAAATGCAATGTTTTAGTTTTTTTTTTCCTTTGTGAAGGTTATTAGCTAGGTCCATGTATGTGACGGTTATATTGCTTGTAATATTGTTCTGACGTCAACTTCTATCAAGAAAGGAAAACACTATTTATATGTCTGTCTTAGCTAGGGCCATTCATTGAAGGTGATACATTAATCTTAATTTACCATTCAAAATAAATGACAGCGAACCCCAAACTCTTTGAAAACAAATAATTTGCAATATGTAAATATACATCAATGTAAAAAAGTATTGTATTGGAAATGGCTACATCAAGAAGTGTTCCATTTGGAGGCCACACCTTTGGGCCGGGATGTTCCACAAAGCTGTTTCTTACGGCTTAAAAGTTAATCAGAAGCGAACAACCCATATTATAGGGTTGAGAAGAGCCCAACGATAACCATAGCTTACATATGTATCAACAATTAAACCGTAGATAAACAACTATATCACAATTTATTACAACAAATGCTTATCTACAAAACTAACTATATGGCGGCAAACTAACCATGAGCTTGTGCTTGTTTTACAAGGAACTCTAGCATCCTTAGATTTCTTCTCATCATCTGTCCTTTCTCAACTCTTCTCCACATCCATCTCAAGTCCTAGCCATCAGGTCTTTCCTACTAAGCAATGGCGTGTATGTTGCGTGATTCCTCCACCACTCCAAAACTCACTGGAAATTCCCCCAACACCAAATGCTCCACCATTGCGCACATGTTCACCTCCTAGATGATAAACTCAAAGAGAAGAGAGGAGAAAATGAGTTGGGATTTGGGTAAAAGGATGGGCCTTGGTGCACATACACCTACGGATTCACCATCCACACATGTGGGTCACTATAGGGTCAAGATGGCGGACTACAGGGGGGTGAATAGTCCTTTTTAAAACTAGTTGCTCCGGCTAATTGATATAAGTGCATAATTTAAATCTATTGGTACAGTCAAGACTTCATCCCTCTAACAATAATTGTACAAGCACCTAATAAGAAATATCAAAGACAAATAGATAGGAGCTTGAGCTAGCTAAAGGTTCTCCTAAACAATTCTAGTTAGCAAGATCAAGCAATCTGAGCAACTATTACAAGAGAAAGCACAAGGGAGCTCCTACACATACTAGTGATAAAGCAAAAGCTGCTAGATACAACAATATAAACACAAGAATGATATATTGCAATGAAGTAAACTTGTGTTGTTGAGATTTGCAAACCACAATGTAGACAATGACACACAATACTTTTTACTTGGTATGGTGACTTGCTGGTCACTTAGTCCAAGTTGAAGCAAGTCCTAGGATTGCTGCTCCTCTTGTTAACTCCAAGCCAGCAAGATTCAGACCACCCCGCAAGGTAGGCTCCTCTCTCTCACGCAAAGATTTGCACTAGTGGAACTCACACTCACTCTCTAGATATTGCCCTCAAGGTCTGAGAGGATGTGTTAGAGAAGAGCTCTCCCATGAGATATGCTTCAGGAATGGCCAAGAGAGCCTCCCCAAGCCGAGCAACCCACTATATATAGAGGAGGGCTCCAAAACTAGCTGTTACCCTATTTTTGCGTCACTCATGGACAGTCCGCCATTATACCTCGGCCCCTCCAACCGAAACAGTAGGACCTCTACTTGCCAGTAGAAATGACCTACGGACAGTCCATGGGTCAGAGACCGGATTGTCCGTGGTTCAATCACAACACACTAGACGAAAGGGCCAGTAACTCAGCTCAACAGCCGATTTGACCGTCGGACTGTCCGCCATCCTAGGCGAGGACTATCCACCGTTGACTTGACATACCTCCAACAGAATATCCAGAATCTGTTTGGTTTCCAGGGATTAGCCCATGGACAGTCCATGACATGATCCAAGACAGTCTGTGGGTGACCTGAAAACCTTCTTCTCAAGCACATCGCCTCCATTGCTTTGACCAACAGCTCCACATTCATGGACAGTTCCAAAGCAAGACAAAGTTATTCTCATGCGCTCTTGAAACCTTTTTCAAAAATAGCCAACATCAATAAACGATCTCCCACAAGACAATCGTTCAATGCTCCACCGGTTAGCTAGCTATTACCAAATCTTTTCACAAAGGTTTTTGCCTTTCATTGCTACTTTCCATTAAACAAACCTTAATGTTAGAGCTTACAAGTTGCACTAGATAACTAAATCATAAAGTATGATTGTCCCCCTTAATAGTACGACTATCAATCTTGAATCCGGCTATCTTAATCTCCTTTACGTATACAGCTTATAGCCGGTAAAATGAAACACCCTATGTTTCATACCTTCGCCTTGCACAAATCCAAATGCCACAATTTGATGCCCGCAAGGAAGGTGTTTCCTGAATTCACCAAGCCATTTGATATGACAATCAATCTCAAGCTTGATTCATCAAAAACGATGTGGATCACTCAAACCACCACATAACCTTCAAGTCCATCAACCTTAGCCTCACTTGCTCTTCACCATCACTTCAATCCTTCGGCGCCAAGTCTTGCCCAACCTTCTCGCCTCGTGATCCATCACTTCAAAGTCTCAACTTGCCCTTCACACTTGCAACCGGTCATCAAGCCAAGTCTTGCTTCGGTCTTTACTTGCTTGCTGTGTTTGATTTGAACTTTCCAACGCATTCAAACCAATGCCGATCTCCATAATTTTGACTTTAGGAGTTCGTAGATCTAATTAGCACATGACCACAAATTGAAGAGTGAATATAATTTTTGATTTTACACAGGCTAGACTTTTTAGGTATAGTTCAATTTGAAGAAAATAGTATCAACATCACTTACGTGTCTAAGTAAATTTATTATGAAAACATATTTTACAATTAATACAATGATATTTATTTTATATCATAATAAATTTGGTATTTTTTATTATAGATTTAGTCAAACTTTACATCATTGGACTCGTGTAAAAGTGAAAATTACGTTTTTAAGGATAAAGCCAAAAGTATATCAACTTTGGGTAGAACTCTAGTGTGCTTAATATATTAGCATTAGCATAACATGAAATAAGTACGTACCTTCATTAATCTCTTTTTCGTACGTGATATCATTTCGGAAATGTTAAGTCACGGGGACTGCCCAGCACGCACTAGCAGATACAGCACGCAATGGCAAAACCGTAAAAGCACCCGGTACTCACCGCTGAAAACTGGGACTTTGTCGTGTGTAATTACACACGGTAAAGAAATTTTTACACACAGCAAAGAGCACACGGCAAAATTTGACTCGGTAAAGAAACTTTGCCGTGTGCTTGGCACGGCACTCAATAAAATTTTTTCGTCCGTCACGGCACCGGCCGTTAACGGATATTTTGCCGAGTGCCGCAGCCATGGTACACGGCAAATATTTTTTATTTTTAAATTACTTTGCCGTGTGCCACCATCCATGGCACATGGCAAAGTTTTTTTTAATTTTTTAAGAAAATTACTTTGCCATGTGCCACCAACCAAGCTACATGGCAAATGTTTTTCTATTTTTTAAAAAATTTTACTTTGCCATGTGCCACCAACCAAGGAACACGGCAAAGTTTTTATTTTTTTAAAAATACTTTGCCGTGTGCCGCCAACCAAGACACCAACGAGAAATGCAATTTTTTGATATTTTATTATATATACTATATATATATCAAAAGCACATCAATCATTACATCTATATCAGCAACATGCATTATATATCAAAAGCACACGCATATTTCATAAATCCATCGATAATCCATCGCAAATCCACCAAAGTTCAACATCACAAGTTTATTATTATAAGTTCAACGTCAAACAGTACAACATCCCCGCTACGGCGACAGGGACTACGACTGTCGATCTGGATTCTCTACCTTACAGGTGCCAAGTCACAGGTAACTTGCGCCCTCTCCGCTGCCGTCCATTTTCCATCCGATGGCTGACAAGAGAGCATCTTTCCCACCTTGCAAAATGCAGCCCAATACGTGGCCCAAGTACGGCCCAGCTCGGGTTCTAGCACATCCGATGGCCTGTTTCTTACTGCTGCCGCCGCTGGCCAAAAAAGGGGCGCGGAAACAGGACGTGCACGGGATTTCGACGGATTTGGGCGGGACTGGCCGCCGCCGCGGTCGAGTCATCCGCGCCGCGGCCGCCCCGCCGCGACCTGTCTGCGCACACCGAGCTCTGTCCGCATCCACGCGCAGTTAGCTGCTCAGCTTCGCTCGCATCCACGCCACCACCTGCTACCTCCGCCGCACCGCGCATCTACGCCGCACCCCGCATCGCGTCGGGCCGTCGGCGAGGTCGGCTGACGAAGCCGGCGAGCCGAGCTCCGCCTCGATTTGGTGGCTGCGATCCCCGTCCCCACGCGACGACCAGCGGTGGCCCAGCCCCGCGCGCGTGCGCTGGCTCACAACCAGGAGCAGCGCCGGTGGCGTGCGCGTGCGCCACGACACGCGCCCGACCTGCCACCCTCTGCCCACATCTACGCCGCCGGCTGACGCCATTGCATGCCTAGGTACGCCTGTTTTCGTGCGTTCAACTTCAGTCGCCTTTAGTCCGCGTCATGCTGTTGGCCTGAATCCTTTCGTGTTGTTGCAGACTGATGGTGGTGTTGTAGTAAAAATCCAGTTCAGATTCAATGGCAGAAGCACAATCCAACAAGTAAGTTATGTTTCCATTCTAATTCTAATTATTTGTATTGTTTGTACTCAGATGTGAGCAATGAGAATGCATTTTTTTTCATGTATAGAGAGAATGTGAGTCCTAGTTGGGTGCCTCAGGTTGGTCAGAAATTTGGAAACACAGATGATGCTTGGACATTTTGGGTGAACTATGGAGGTCGTGCAGGTTTTGAGGTTAGAAGAAGGTACACAAATGAAAGTAAGTCTGATGGGAAGATAACCTCATGTAGATATGTGTGTGCCAAGAAGGGTTTTCGAGCGCGAGACAAGAGAGATCACATCACAAAGAATCCTCGAGCAGAAACTAGAACAGGTTATCCAGTTCGTATGACTCTTACATTAGATCGAGTTTCTGGGAACTATGAAGTGCTTGATCTAATTGTTGTGCACAATCATGTTCTTCACTTGCCACAAACCTGTCACTTGATGCTATCACAAAGAAAGATTTCAGAAGTGCAAGCTTTTGAAATTGAGGCAGCTGATGATTCAGGAATTCGCCCAAAAGCTGCACATGAGTTGGCTAGTCGCCAAGTTGGAGGACCAATGAATCTCAGCTACACTTGTCGTGATCAAAAGAATTACTTGCAGAGTAGGCGCCAAAGGCAGTTAGCATATGGTCAGGCAGGAAGCATGTTGAAGCATTTTCAAGACAAGATCTCTGAGAACCCTTCTTTCCACTATGCTCTACAAGTAGATGTGGAAGAACATATAACTAATATTTTCTGGGCTGATGCTAAGATGATAATTGATTATGCTTACTTTGGTGATGTGGTGACTTTTGACACTACTTTTGGCACAAACAAAGAGTACAGGCCTTTTGGTGTTTTTGTTGGATTCAATCAATTTAGAGAGACCATTATTTTTGGAGCTGCTCTTCTATTTGATGAAACATGTGCATCTTTTACATGGTTATTTAAAGCTTTTCTAGCTGCACACAATGGGAAACAACCTAGAGCTATATTTACTGACCAAGACATTGCAATGGGAAATGCTTGTAAGGAGGTATTCACAGAAGCTTGGCATGGACTGTGCACTCATCACATAATGCAAAATGCTGTCAAGCACTTATGCAATAAGAAAAAAGATAAGAAAAAAGATAAGAGAAAGGATAAGAAAAAAGATGAAGATGAAGAATCACATATTTTGAGAGACTTTAGTACTTGCATGTATGACATTGAGGACAAGATAGCCTTTGAAGAAGCATTTAACAACATGAGGAGTAAGGTTGACAATAAGAAGGTGTCATGGCTCGATAGCATCTACAAGTGTAAGGAAAAATGGGCTGAATGTTACATGAGAGATGTTTTTACTCTGGGTATGAGAAGCACACAACTAAGTGAGAGTTTCAATAGTGACTTGAAAGACCATCTGAAATCAGATTTTGACATCCTTTGATTTTTAAAGCATTTTGAAAGAGCGGTGCAAGGAAAAAGAAACAAGGAACTAGAAGAAGAATTTGAAGCTAGGAAAAAAGTGCCTAAAATAAGAATGAAGACACCTATGCTAGTGCAAGCAAGCAAACTTTATAGCCCCCAAATTTTTGAAGCATTCCAAGGTGAATATGAGAGATCCATGGCAGCATGCACTATAGCATTGAATGAAAATAACAAGTATGCTGTTTCGATTATGAGGTCTAATGGTGATTTAAGTCTTGAACAAGAGCGCATAGTTGTTGGTGATGCAAGCAAACAAACAGCTTCATGCAACTATGGACAATTTAGAAGGACTGGTGTTTTGTGCGGCCATGCTTTGAAAGTTCTTGACTTGATGAATATCAAGTTATTGCCCAACCATTACATTCTGAAGCGTTGGACAAGGGAAGCAAGGCATGGAACTATACAAGACAACAAAGGAATGAGCATCATTGAAAATCCAAAATTAGATGCTATGCTCCGGTACAGGTGCATGTCTCATAAATTTCATAACTTGGCACAATAGGTTGCAAACTCAATAGAGTGTTGCGTGTTAGTAGATAATGCACTTGACTGTCTTAGTGATCAACTGAAGGACAAAATCAGTGCATCTACAAGTATTTTGTCTGATTCACATAATGTCCAGCCTAATATTCAACAAGATGAAGACATGCTTACTGCTGCACGCTTAAGAAAAAGGACATTCAACCAAAAAGTTCAAAGCGACATAGAGATTGGCTCGACAAGACTCGAAAGTTCAAAAAGAAAATACCAGCTGAATCTAATGTACGTTGCTGAAAACCCTTTGCAATATATTGTAACTATTTATTACTACCTGCTAACAGATTTGGATGCTTAATGCAACATGAAGAGAATGCTGGTGGTGTACAAACACAACAATCCATAGATAATGCTCAAAACAACCATAATAACTTTTCCTTCGGTAGCTTAACAGATTTGATAATGGTAGTTTCAGTAACTCTCTTATTCAATTGTGTAGAATTGACTATTGATTATTTTCCCTATTTAACTCTTCCCTTTGTCTTTCTAGGGTACTACCACAATTGACTATATGTCTGTTCCAGATCATCTTTAGGCTGCTACCACATGGAAGGATATTTTGTTCTTTTGGACAAATTCGTCTAGCACATGTGCTGCTGACAGACGTCTTTTGATGAAGATTATTTAGTTTTTAGCCCTAACAATTATATGGCTAATTTTAAATACTTATATATATATTATATTATATTATATGATATAGTGGTGTATTTCGGTGGACTTTATCTTGGTTATTTGGAGCATGTAACTATTAAAATTGAAAGTACTTATTAAGATTCTCATATATGCATGGTGCACAATGCTCATGTGTTTATTCTGCTGCTAGCATGCAAATAGTGAGAGGGCATGTGTGCACTAAGCACGTAATTTCGAGCTGGGCTATATTTGGGCCAAATCAGCAACTGGGCTTTACTATTTCAACTGAAGTAGCTACTTCTCTTATCAGCCATTGGATTGCAAATGGACAGCATCGGGTAGATGGTAAGTCACAGGTGACTTACCTCTTGTAAGTTAGACAATCCCGATCGTACAACTGTGGCCTCCCGGAGTGCTGTGACGGACCGGACTATGGTGTAGGGTTGACGGGATCAGCCGCCGGTGACACCATAGCGGGATAGTTTGAACCCGCCGACGGAGGCTGCACAAAAGAGAATAGATTGTATGTGTTAGACTCAAAATTAAAAATTTTGGCAACACCTCCCCTGCATGGGGAGGTTTTCAACCTGCAAGAAACAACGACACGAAGGCCGACAATCACAACGGCAAGAAGGCCGAAAATCACAACGGCACAAAGGCCGACAATCCCAACGGCACGAAGGCATTAAACTTTCATACTTACAGGAGTGAAGAGACGAACCAGAGCTATAGCTGGCAACTGCACTGGGGCACCCGATGCCATGTTTTGGAGCATCTGAAACAATTCCGCCATCTGCTTCTGCGTGTCCTCCATCTTCTTCTGCGTGTCCTCCAGCCGAGCCTCCAGGTGTGAGGTTGTGTCCTTTTGCTGTACTAGCGCCACCTGCAGTGTTTCAATCACATGTTTCAGTATTGTAAATCTGATCAATGTGTGTAACGTTCAATGTACAATGAGTGAAACCAAAATTACCTGAAGTTCATCCACTCGCGACAGTGCTAGAGTAGGCCATGTACGTATGGGAAGGCTTGTGGACATGCTCCATGACCTCACATTGGAGAGAGAGGGTGCAGACGTCAAGGAGTCAGTGGCGTTTGCAATCCACAACCGCCCGTGCTTCCTGCCTTCCCCTAAACTCACGATCACCTCTGTCTCAAGGGGCTCAGTGCTCAGATTGTGATCTGGGCCACAGAGCGTCCTAGCCGCCTCCGTGTAGTTTTTGACCTTAGCGTGGATGCTCAGGTCAGAGCAAGCCTCGGCAGGTGCATCCGGGTTGAAGACGACACCGGATTTCACTCGGCCCCATGTGGGACACACCCATGCCCCAAACTCCTACACTGGCACGCCCGGCTGTGCCACCTCCTACGAGAAAGACAGCAAGATGATTAGAAATCAAGCAAAATTGAGTGTTAGAATAGATAAATGACATCTCCTACAAGTGCCCGCTTGAATGTGGGGAGGTTGCGGTTGCCTTGTTGGTGAGTTGGACCAGTCCTCATCTCCTGCTTCTGCTTGCCTTGCATGCTCTTTGCGATGTACTCCGGGGATAGGTACCTGTCCACAATCTTCGACCATGCTGCTCTATGCGACAAGCACCACTGGGGTGGCACCTACACATCATCTAGTGTTTGACATATAAGATGATCAATTCTAGATATACTAAATCTCAAAATGAATCAATACTATTCACCTACCTGAAGGTACTGCGCCTTGGTCAGCACCAACTCTCTTGAGTCGCCCTTGATGAGGGGCTCTTTCAAGATGGACCTATTGTACAAGACATGGGCCTAAAGTTGCGCCTCGTAAATCATGTCGTTGATGAGCTTGTGATAGGCTTTGTGTGTCATCTGATCCACCTTGGTCTCTTGGCCTTGAAGTACTTCTTCATACAAACACAATGTACCCGTTCATTATTTCAATAACAGACTTAACCAATGGAGGATATGTATTTGAGATTCATTATGAGACACTTACCCAAAAGTTTGCCAAAACCCGCTCCTGCTTGTTGTCCTTCTCGTCATCATCGCCAAGCTTGTACCTTTTCCATGACCAGGCCGACCCCCACGTGCCATCTTTCAATTTCACAAGGCCGGGGAAGTGTTTCTTGCACAGACATCCCATGATGTTAGTGGGGGTGCATGGGGGTTCAAGAGCACCCAACAAAACTAGTCAGCCCCTGCATAAGTGAGTGATTAAGAAAAATTATCAGTTTCTATTTTGATTTTGAACGTATCATATGAAGTACTAGTGATAACATCTATAGTTACTTACTTTCCTGCCACAAGACGAATCACTGGGTGTAGGTCAGGATGTGGAGGATTATGAAGGGTTGTGGCACCTCATAGGTAGGGGGTCGGCTGGGTCTCCTCGTCCCCCAACGGAGTGTCTGTGGTCGTGACCGTGTCTGCCACATGGTCTTCCAGGGTAGGAGACGGGTCCTTTGGCTGGTTGAGAGCCGGGGGAGAAGACAGGTCCCTTCTTGGGCGACCAGGAGGGCGACCACGCCCCCTCCCCCTCCCCATCCTGGGGCGACCCGGGCCTGCTCTTGCCGCTGCCCTGGAAGACGGCCCCGCGCCTCTATCAGGAGGGCGTAGCCTCTGGTACACCGAGTAAACCTTCCTCGGTGTATGGTTGCTCACCATCTTTGGTCTGACACCTGCAATTTACAAAGAATAAACAACAAGCGTTAGTACAAACATTACAAATAGTTCAAAATGAATAAACATAACAAAATTTAATAAAATACATAGTATTACATGCTTTAGCAATAATCTTCAACATTGGGGTCATAGGTCTCGTCTCACTGTCAAAATTGTCCAAATAGGCAATACTATCCGAAGGTTCTGTCTCTTCCTCATTATCTCTGCCTAAATGGAATTGCTCAAGCATTTAAATGTCCTTCAGATTTAGCACTACATCTGCAGGGTCATCTTCATCAACCGTTTCATTGTCAACTTCCATGGCATTCACACCCGGTAAGACTATCTCAAAGCTCCCTTGTAGCCCACTTGCTTGATAGAATTCTCCATCATATGTGTTTGTGTCAAAGGTGTAATCCATCATTTGGAATAGGTAGATTACCGTGCGAAGATACCTGGTGCACAGTAGACCAACCCTTAAGATGGTCTTTGTCTTGGCACGTGTATGGTGTATGATACACCTGCATGGCCTGTTCGGCCACAATATAGACATCTTTTCCTTTATAGACAGAATCATTTCTAATCTCGACTATGCCAAGTTGAGGGGTCCATCTCATTTGTCTAGGATGAAACTAGTGGCACTTGAATATGACAGGGGTAAGAGGTATCTGGCCCTTATATTCAAGTTCATAGATCTCCTCAATTATTTTATAGTATTCAATGCCATTAGTGCCCGGCGTAAAAACTTGGCTGTTGGTGGTTTTCCGACCAGATCGGGTCTGCTCATGTCTTGATGCATGGAAGCGATAACCATTCACGTCATAACCGATACATGACTTCACCCTTTGCTTGAAGCCGTTTGCAACCTGTCTCAACTCGACACTCATGGACGCATTGGTCTGCGCCTACAAGCTCAAGCATGATACATCATTATATTATTGGAACGTATGAGCTACTAAGGAATATCAATGAACGTATGAGCTAAATTGGAAAGTACCTTTTGTTTGAACCAAGAAATGAAATGAAGCCTCTAATCTCCCGCACCCTCTGAGAGAAGGGTATCATGTTCGTGTAGGGTAGGATCCCTTGATTGATGCCACTCTTAACGAACAAATTCACTGTACCAAAGAGAATCAATGGGGTTCGATATAGAATAATGGTGTCATATTGAAACAAGTTCATTGAGAACTTACTTAATGAATAGCTCAACCTCGATGTTGGCATTTCTTAACGCAATCACCAAAATAGGAAAGATACCTATTCTGGCAACCATGCCAGAAATGCCTGTTGTTGGCGACTCTTAGCAATGATACTAGAATTGTACTCTAGCAATGATGTAAGATGTGCCCAGGTGATAGATCGTAACCTTTTAGAGATGATATCCGCAAGCACACGGATCTATCGTTGTAGCATTTCACGAGGAAATAGTTCAGGGTATCATTATTTATATTTTCCCGTAAGAGGTGGGGGTACAAATACCTCTAGCCCAGATATGTTATGACCTCATATCATTAAAAATATGGCCCATAGCTATACAAGCATTAAATAATATGATTTATAGATAGTGGACACACATAGAGCAACCTCAAGGATAAAGGTAAAATAAAGAATAAAAGAATAACCTAAGCGGAGTAGGTATATCTTATACATTTGCATAGAACAAGTTAGTGTCATATGATAAATAGGTTAAGATACAAATGAAGGTCAAGAGCAATAGGGAGATCCCGACAGCTGATCTATCAGCCGACGGTGACATTTACGAACTCCTACACAACATACGAACGTGGGGGATTACGAAGGACGGACAGGGCTATCACCACCTACCGTCTACCCCTCAACTGTGGCATGCCATCGTATCCGAAGTCTCCCTCGCATCCAGACACCACGTCCGCATACTAAGGAACTACCTATATCCCCTAGGACTCCCACCCTACGGATGGATGAGCTAGGATATAAGCAAACCCGAAGGAACAACGAACCGTTACTCTATTCCTATCATCTTCTCCAAGTTTGTAAATCATATGAACAATGAAGAACAAGTGTGAGCATGATGAACAACTCTCATATGGACTATAGTCTAGTTCATAATCATAGAATATATCATGCTCAAGACTATACTCTAGTTCATATGCAAGAATAGAAACAAGAATAGGGAACTTGAATAAGAAAGAACTCTTCATAGTATATTACCAAGAGAGTAGCACTTCTTCCTAGGAGAAAAGCCCTCCAAGTAGCTCAACCTTGATCCAAAATATTCTAAGTAGCTAAGCCTAAAGAACAAGTGTAGACAGTGAGGTAGTGCTCCGAATGAGTGTATGTTGTGGGGGGTGCTCCTCCTCTCCTTTTGTAACAGGTGGAAGATGGTTTGGGGGTAGGAATGGAAATCTGAGTAGCGCACTGTCCTCCTCTGTATTGATTGTACCGACACAAGCTGGCTGGGCCTGAACCGCCTTACTAGTGCACCGGTCGGCCCACCCGTGGGTCGGTTTGTGCCCAGCCGCGGTCGGTGGCTTCTGGCTCGGGCCTGGACTGCCATGTCGTGGTGAATTTGGCCTATGCACACTTCGGTTGGGCTGACTTCCTTTGGGTTGGCAAATACATCTTTTGGAAAGCGCCTTTTTATTACAAATATTCCCTATACTTGGTGTATTTCCTGCATAGTGACAAATCTTCCAGTACATGTGAAATTCCGTTAGTAGTAAAGGTATATGTGTGTGAAAATATATAATTCTTCCCTTTTTGGTTCTATATTGGCAGTATAAATTCTTTGTTAAGGACCGCCAACAAGATCCCCCAAGCTTACCCTTTGCTCGTCCCCAAGCAAAGCTTGGCTTTGGTTGTTGATCAGGAATTGCTTCTATGTCGATTATATTTGAATTGTACAAGATTTATAACAAAGTTTTCTACCTTAGTTTGAATAAATCGACATACTATCCACCCTATTATTATCTTGAAAATGGGGCTTATTAGCTATCTGAAGTCTTGGGCGATTGCAAGATAGAACAGATTCACAGGCATTGCTTATCATTCATCCCAAGATTAAATATCTATCTGGAGGTTTTGAAAATTTTTGCAAAGAAAGCCGAGTTCCTCAAATGATTCTCTTGATCGCTCAATGTGTATGTTTACCTCATCAAAGACATTGTAATGTTGCCTTCCTTTCATAACCTACTGCTAAAGTTTTTGAGTGGAGTTATAGGCAGGTATGATGATGGACATATTTGTATCACATGTATTGCTAAGTCAAAAACCGAACCACAAGGAGATACAAGTCATACACTTTGATTGAGATGTGCAAGTGTGTGGAATATAAAGGTGGATCCTATCTCTAAATATTTTTGGTACTCCATGCATCATGACTCTCTTTATTGGATAGATGATATTTTTGGAGGGACATGGGTTATAAAGGTACACACTTTTTTCTTTCCTTTCTTTTTTTTGAATGGGGAATTTTAGATCTTCTCGTTGTTTATTGATCTCTCATGCCCCTTGGCATGATTTTTTTTAGCATAGCCCATATCCTTTATTTGGCATATGAAGAATTTTTGAATGGAGAGATGTCATGATGGAAATACGAGGCGTAATTTTTCCTGGATAAGGAATGCACAGCTCTCAGGGTAAGAGTCGGTATTTTTATTTGGTGGAGAGTGGTGTGCAATTCTCAGTGTAAGAATTGGCATATATTTGGGTGGAAGGAAAATTGCATGTTGTGCGCAACTCTCAGGGTGAGAGTTGGCTTTATTTGGTGAGTGCAAGTGAATCTCAATCATGGGCATATGACCATAATCTCATTAAGGTCACACCAGTTTGACTCAACTCAATGTTCCACAAGCAGCATATGACTAAAGGTTTTGTAGAATTGAAACATGTCATATGGCCTTGGTAAGTATTTCATAATCATTGAGGAACTATTGTTTTGAATATTTTTGAAAAATAAAACTCCGGATGTCAAGTCTCACTTAGAACAAAGTCATAGCGCAGCCCATATCACTATATCATATCCGGCAATAACTTAGACAGGATCAAGCATGTGCAACCCACTAGTTCAAGTTTTTAGGATGAGACATTTTTAGCTGATAAACCCAAACTTTGGAGAAAGCTCGATTATAAAGCAGGTACAAGAGAAATATAAAACAGAGCAACTATTCATCATCTCAACAGGGGTTGAACTAGATATTTATACAGCATATATATAGAGTAGAATAAATATTTTTTGGTCTTTTTAGTATTTTTAGTTTTTTTAATGCATGAATGCTGAAAATTAAAACATGCTAAAAAGAAAATAAAATTTTTTGGAATTTAAATATGCAATGTACATACCTTTGCAGGGTCTCCTCCAAGCTAGCTTATTGCTAGGGTGCTTATTTTTTTATTTTTGGCTTACCATATGTTTGTCATCGGGACTTCCTTTGTGATGTTTTAGTTTTCATTCTACAAAGGTTAGTCCATAGAAATATACCAAATATATGCTAGCAAGTTATTTCAATGATCAACTTCTAGAGGGTTGACCAAGGTAAGCTAAGAGCCCAAGCACCATACTTGCATTTTTGACTTATGGAAATATGATGGTACACTCATCATATCCCAAAACAGCGTGTAAATAACATAAACAGGGTGACATGATAGAACTAGATGACACATTGGTAAGTTTTATTTATTTTTAAAGAAATACTTTTTTATTTTGTTTAGCTCAATGATCAAACCAGAAACTCTGATTAGATCATAGCAGGCTAAATAACCCAAATAACATGTTTGTGTTATAAGACCTATAAGGTCATGATGGATCAATCATCACTCCCTTAAGCTAAACATTTTTATTTCAAAAGATAGAGTATATTTTTATTTTATTTATCTGTATATAGGAAGAATTATTAAAAGATAACTTACCGGTTTACCTGTTGGTCAGGGCTCACCTTTTAAAGTCCATTGAGCAGGACCTTCTCCCTTTTCATTGTTTGCTGGATGGTGGCACGTCCGTCTTGGGAGTGGTAGACGGTTGCACCTGTTTAGTGTTGGTCTTCAGAGGTATAGCAGGTCATGGTGTAGTTTGTTTTTGGTTCTGCTGCACCATTTTCTTTGACGGTGTGGGGATCTCCTCCTTTTTCACCCCCTTGTTCTGAGGGACGGTTTTGCCCTTTTGCTCCTTCTTCTTCTGGGGAGGAGCCTCATTTTGCTTTTTCTTGTCCTGGGGCAGAGGCTTCTTTTGCTCTTTCTTTTGTGGAGGAGCTATTTTATTCTTCTGCTCCTTGGTTTTCCTAGGAGCTGCCTTTTTCTTTTGCTTTGACTTTTGTTTTGTTTCTTTTGTAATCCTTGGAGCGAAACTAGTGCCTTGTGGTTGTATTTCCACTTCAATAATGCTTTGATTGTTTGGCCCATACTTGATGTGAATCATGTTGCATTCTTCTTGCTTGCGGGGCCTGAATTCAAATTTCTCTTCTTTCCCAGTGATGTTGAAGCGGATTTCTCCTGCTTTGACACCAATCTGTGCTCCGGCAGTGCTTAAGAATGGCCACCCAAGGATGAGTGGTGTCTCCTTGGTGAGTTCCATGTCCCGCACCACAAAGTCAACCGGCACAAAGTATCCTCAAATTTTGACAGGGATATCTTTAGCGAACCCTGTTGGGTAGCAAATGGAGGAATCAGCCAGCTAGAGTGTCATGGTTGTGGGTGCTAAATGTGTATAGTTTAGCTTGCTGAAGGCCATCTTGGGCATGACACTAACACTGGCCCCAAGATCACACAGGGCGTGGTCAAACTGCTGTGTTCCAATTGAGCATGTGATAGTTGGACACCCTAGATCTTTCTTCTTTTTAGGCAGATGGTTGAGTATAGCTGCGCTACACTCTTCCGTCAGCTTCACCACTTCTGTGGATGGCAGAGGGTGCTTGTTGTTATGATATCTTTTATGTATTTGGCATAGGAAGGCACGTGCAAGACGCCCATGAATGGGATGCTCACATGTACTTTCTCTACCACGTGCAAACTGTTCATCCACACCTTGTTTCCGCGTTCTTGTGGGAAATGGCAAGTAGGATGTGTTTGGAAACTCGAGTGGCGTTGCCCTTTCTTCTGCACTTTCTTGTTCTGCTATTGAAGATGATGGTTGTTCTTGCCTTGCTCTTTGCTTTCCTGCTGCATGGTTAGTGTTTGGTGGATCAAGAGTGGACTTACCACCCCTCGTGGTTACCGAGTTTACATTTTCAACATCATTTGTAGGTTGGGCATTAGGATTAATAGGAACAACAACAACTATCTGAGCTAACTGGGTTTCTATCATTTTTAAAGCTTAATTGTTTCTTGACAGCAGAAGATAAACCTTCTATTTTTGTATTTAAACTTTCCAAAATTTTATCGTTATTAAGCATCTTGTTGATAAGATTTTTGTTTATTTTAGCTTGGCCTAAAACCAGATCCTTAAGCGAAGGTTGATTCAAATTGTAATTGGAGTGATAGTTCGAATTACCTTGGAATGGAGGACGGGATTGGTTGTTCCAGCCGTTATTACCTCCTTGTTGTTGGTGGAACCCGTTATTGATGTAGGATGCTTCTTCACGGGTTTCAGGGTAGTTATTCCCCTTATGGCCAACATTACCACAGATCTCGCATGTCATGCGACAGTCCATGCCGCTGATGGTGCCAGATGTGTCTTCAGGGGCACGTTCGTCAAACTTCTTGAGGAGTAGATTTATTTTTGTGGCAAGCATGTTCGTCTCCTTCAAGTGTGCATGGATTTTTGTGCTTTAGTGGGAGCTCTGTCCTCCCCCAAGCTTGATTTTCTACCATCTTGTTGATTAGCGCCGTAGCACCCTCAACATTGAGTGATAGAAAGGTGCCACCAGCAGCGGCATCAAGATGCCCCTTCGACATGGGTGTTAACCCATTGTAGAAGTTTTGGAGCACCAGCCAATTCTCCATACCATGGTGGGGGCATGCTTGTATGTACTCTTGCAGCCTCTCCCATGCCTCCGGAATGGGTTCCATTGAGTTCTACTGGAAATTGGCAATTCTTCCCCTCAGGGCATTGGTTTTGCCCATGGGAAAGAATTTGGCGAGGAACACCGTGGAGCACTTGCTCCAGGTATCAACAGCTTCCTTGTCCTTGTAGAACCACTACTTCGCTTTCCCCACATGGGAGAAAGGAAAGAGACGGAGCCTGATAGCGTCTGGTGCGATGTCTTTGATGACAATTGTGTCGCACAGCTCAAGAAAATGCTAGAGATGGGCATTGGTGTCCTCATTGGGTAGTCCACAGAATGGACTCACCTGCACCATGGTGATCAGCCCGGTCCTAAGTTCAAAGTTCTTGTCCCCAACATTGACAACGGGCCCGGTGGGCACGTTGGCAACAGCGGGAACGCAGAACTCACAGAGTGACTTATGGGCCATGTTGTTTAGTTCAGATGATGCAGTGGTGACTGGTTCATTTGTCGGTGGAGTAGCTAAAGAAGAAGCTGCACGAGACCTATTCTTCCTTAGGAGTGCCTCCGGATCAGCGATGAAGATTTCCGGCAAGGAGAAACCAGTCATGCACTATCCTGTTTTCATCCACAACAGGAGAAAACATATAAGTTAGCCTGCATAAACAATGGCCATTTTCTAATGAAGTCATATTTATCATTTTCTCTTGCTAGAGTTATTTGTACCAATGCCTCCCTGGCAACGGCGCCAGAAATGCTTGTTGGCATTTCTTAACGCAATCACCAAAATAGGCAAGATACCTATTCTGGCAACCACGCCAGAAATGCCTGTTGTTGGTGACTCTTAGCAACGATACTAGAATTGTACTCTAGCAACGATGTAAGATGTGCCCAGGTGATAGATTGTAACCTTTTAGAGACGATATCCGCAAGCGCACGGATCTATCGTTGTAGCATTTCACAAGGAAATAGTTCAGAGTATCGTTATTTATATTTTCCTGTAAGAGGTGGGGGTACAAATACCCCTAGCCCAGATATGTTATGACTTCATATCATTGAAATATGGCCCATAGCAATGCAGGGGTTAAACAATATGATTTATAGATAGTGGACACACATAGAGCAACCTCAAGGATAAAGGTAAAATAAAGAATAAAAGAATAACCTAAGTAGAGTAGGTATATCTTATACATTTTCATAGAACAAGTTAGTGTCATATGATACATAGGTTAAGATACAAGTCAAGGTCAAGAGCAACAGGGAGATCCCGGCAGCTGATCTGTCAGCCGATGGGGACATTTACGAACTCCTACACAACATACGGATGTGGGGGATTACGAAGGACGGACAGGGTTGTCACCACGTGCCATCTACCCCTCAACCATGGCGTGCTGTCATATCCGAAGGCTCCCTCGCATCCGGACACCACGTCCGCATACTAAGAAATTACCTATTTCCCCCAGGACTCCCACCCTACGGATGGACGAGCTAGGATATAAGCAAACTCGAAGGAACAACAAACCGTTACTCTATTCCTATCATCTTCTCTAAGTTTGAAAATCATATGAACATTGAAGAACAAGTGTGAGCATGATGAACAACTCTCATATGGACTATAGTCTAGTTCATAATCATAGAATATATCATGCTCAAGACTATACTCTAGTTCATATGCAAGAATGTAAATAAGAATAGGGAACTTGAATAAGGAAGAACTTTTCATAGTATATTACCAAGAGAGTAGCACTTCTTCCTAGTAGACAAGCCCTCCAAGTAGATCAACCTTGCTCCAAAATATTCTAAGTAGCTAAGCCTAAAGAACAAGTGTAGAGAGTGAGGTAGTGCTCCAAATGTGTGTGTTTGTGGGGGCTGCTCCTCCTCTCCTTTTGTAATAGGTGGAAGGCGGTTCGGGGGCAGGATTGGAAATTCAAGCAGCACACCGTCCTCCTCTGCATTGATTGTACTGACACCAGCTGGCTAGGCCCGAACCTCCTCACTGGTGCGTTGGCCGGCCCAGGTGCGCCGGCCGGCCCACCCGTGGGTCGGTTCGCGCCCAGCCTCGGTCGATGACTTCTGGCACAGGCCTGGACTACTGTGTCATGGTGGATATGGCCCATGCACACTTCAGTTGGGCTGACTTCTTTTGGGTTGGCAAATACATCTTCTGGAAAGCGCCTTTTTATTATAAATATTCCCTGTACTTGGTGTATTTCCTGCATAGTGACAAATCTTCCAGTACATATGGAATTCTATTAGTAGTAAAGGTATATGTGCATAAAAATATATAATTCTTCCCTTTTTGGTTCTATTTTGGTGGTATAAATTTGTCGTTAAGGACCGCCAACACTGGACAAAGTTTGTGAACACATATAGCGTGATTCTGCGCCACTCTTCTGCATTCAATTTCTTGAAGGTCAATCCACTTGTGTGGCCTAGTTGGCATTTGAAAAGGATGAGGGTCGATTCAACTTCACTAGCATTGTAACAAGGGGGTGGATTATGCTTGCTAGGAAGGTTCAGCTTGTAGTAGGATGTCGTGAAGTGCCTCATTCGGGAGGTGCACAATCAGATGCTGCATCGACAAGAAGAAGCTAGTGGAAAGATCTTCTCCAGCTCACAGACCAACTCAAGTGCCAAGTTTTCCAATTCTGTAATGACAGTCTAAGATATCTCCTTGGCACAAAGCTGGCGGAAGAGGTAGCTCAACTTTGCCAGCACTAGCCAAACTTGCTCAGGGACATAGCCTCGAACCATCGATGGAAGTATCCGCTCAATCCATATGTGGTAGTCATGACTCTTCATCCCGTTGACTCGCAGAGTCTCTAAGTTCACACCCGTACTCAGATTCACTGCATACCCATCAGGGTACATTAAATCCTTGATCCATTGAAGTACTTCCCTCCTTTGATTGATTTTCAAGACATAGGGGGCCTTAGGCCTTCTCCACTACTTTCCTGTTGCAGGAGGCTACATCTCTAGGTTTGGCCTATCGCATAACCACTCTAGGTCCACTCTAGCCTTATTGTTGTCCTTAGACTTGTCAGTGTCCATGAGCGTTCCCCAAAGTGCCTCGGTGATATTCTTTTCAGTGTGCATGACATCAATGTTATGGGGCAGGTGGAGGTCATCGAAATAGGGGAGCCTCATCAAGCCAGACTTATGAGTCCACATATGTTGCTCACCATATCCCATGAAACCACCTTCTTCTTGGGCACGAGAGCATCTATCTGAGCACGAACCTCAGCCCCAGTCCTCAAGCGTGGTCTAGGGTCCGTCACTTCGACACCTTTCGTAAAGCTCTTGATGTCTTCTCTAAATGGATGGTCAAGAGGGAGGAATTGATGATGTTTGTCGAATGACGAATACTTGCCACCGGACTTCAACATTGTGAACCTCACAGCTTCCATGCATATTGGGCATGGGAACTTCCCATGAACACACCAACCCTTGAATAACCTGTACACTAGAAAGTCATGCAGGATTATTGGTACCAGACGTGCATCTTGAAGCTTTCCTTCATAGCTCGGTCGTATGTCCATACTCCGTGAAGGCACCCATATTACTCCCCGGGTGTCCAGGAATTATCAATGTCAGGAACACAGTATGCCATTGAAAGGAGACACCAGGGGGAGGTTCAGGGGGATGACGAACATGGGCCAACATGTGTACGGTGCAGCCAACATGCCATATGGATTGAACCCATCTGTTGCCAAAGCGACACATATATTATGAGCCTCCTCTGCTTTGAGATGTTGCCACGCATTGAATTACTTCCATGCATTAGCATCGGATGGATGTACCATCTTGTCAGGATTGTACCGCATGCCGTTTTTGTGCCATGTCATCTGTTTCACCAATTCCTCGGTCATGAATAGCCGTTGGAGCCACGGCAGGAACGGAAGGTTCGTAGGACACTCATGGGGATCTTAAGCTACCTCTTATGGCCATTGCCCGAGTCTACCTCCACGTACCTAGAGGATTCACACTTCGGGCAGTACTTTGCATCCGTGTGTTCTTTCCTAAATAGGACGCACCTCTTCGGACACGCATGTATCTTGTCATACGGCATCTTCAGTCCAAGAAGAAGCTTCTCTAACTCGTACAAGTTCTTTGGCATAATGTGTGTCATCGGTAGCATACCACTCCACATGACCACCATCTTGTCGAAGCCTTCTCGACTTAGGTTTAACTCGGCCTTCAACCCCATTATGCGACCAATGGCATCCAACTGAGAAACAATAGTATGATCATGAAGGGGTCTCTGTGCTGAGTCCAACATCCGGTAGAAAGCATCTGTGGCAGCCTCAGTCTTCGCCTTATCACGTCCTTCAATGAACTGAGCTTGTTGAGTGTCAAACAGCATGTCTTCTACCCTAGCATCATCATCAAAAGCCTCGAGCCATGGTCTCACCACCTCCTCTCTGATACGATCGGCTTCACCATGGTGGTACCACCGGTGGTAGCCCGGAGTAAATTCATATTTCACAATATGTTGACCCATGGTTAACTTATCTTTCCTTCTTCTATTGGCACAACGGTTGCAAGGACACAAAATTATAGAATGGCCTTCAGCACTCTCGCCAAATGCATGCTCTAAGAATTCATCGACCTTGGTTATAAACGGTCAGTCCCTCTACGGTGTGTACATCCACTCATTGTCC
Source organism: Bothriochloa decipiens (assembly GCA_023333625.1). Classification (NCBI taxonomy): domain Eukaryota; kingdom Viridiplantae; phylum Streptophyta; class Magnoliopsida; order Poales; family Poaceae; genus Bothriochloa; species Bothriochloa decipiens. Next base: position 717,685 of record CM041636.1, on the reverse strand, counting down.
TCCATCCTTTAATAGATATATAAAATGAAGTAATGTGACCATCAATTGCATCTATATGGTGTCCCTACTGTCTAATAGGTGAGGATAGGTCCTAATCCCACCCACGGATGCACGGATGAGTTAGTTTCCATGGTCTGCTCCTATCCGAGACAGAATTTCGGCAGCACCTCCCCGCTGTTCTCCCGATACACGTCCTGCAAGGTAGAGTGTGTATCCGGAGAACAACAGGGGGTGATGCCAAAACTCTGTCTCGGACAGGAGTGGACCATGGAAACTAACTCATCCATGCATCCATGGGCTGTCCGAAAAACATGGACAATCTAAGATAGATACGGTCGAAGATATGCAAAGCCCTGCATACCTCTTTCGGATGGGAGGCGCCTAACTGGGTTACACGCGGGTTATGACAAACATACGAAAAGAGAGGTTATACCTAGGATCGCCTAGGTGCTCTGATTCGCCTCCGACAGGTCCTCCGCTGCAAAAGAAGAAACACATCACTATAAGGTGAAAAATTCGACAGAACCTCCCCTGTATGAGGAGGTTTCCAAAACCTGCAAAAAAACCGACATGATGGCCGACATCCACATCAAGGGCACGATGGCCCACACATCCACAATTCCGGCACGAAGGCCGCCAACACATAAACGGCACTATGGCGAACACCCGGAGCCTTTGCCTTCTTCTCCGGCGATGAATGGGGACGACGGCGTGGATGAACTCTCGATGGGCAGCAAGGATCGGTGGATGAACGTGGATGGTCAAGGAACTCCTTCCTCTTCTCCTTCTCCTTCCTCTTCTCCTCCCTTCTCCTTCTCCTTCTCCTTCTTCTTCTCCTCCTCCCTTCTTCTTCTTCTCCTCCTCCCTTCTCCTTCTTCTCCTTCTCCTCTTCTCCTCCTCCCTTCTCCTTCTTCTCCTTTTCCTCCTCCCTTCTCCTTCTTGTTCAGGTGCATGGATTCACGGACGTGGGCGACGTGGGCGAGGGGACGGCCGGGGTGGGGCGGTCGGCGGGCGAGCGGGCGGCGCGGCAAGGGGACGGCCGGGGCGGGGTGGCCTACGGGCGAGCGTGCAGCACGCGCGGGCGGCTGGGGCGGGGCGGCCTGCGGGCGGCCGGGCGGCGCGCACGTGAGCATGCGGGGCGGGCGGCGCAGGCGCGGGCAAGCAGCGATGGCTCAGCGGATCGGTGGTGGCGCTCGGTGAGAGGCGGGGAGGCTGGGAGCGGTGGCTTGGGCGTGGTGGCCTCGACAACGGCAGCGGGCGCAAAGGCAGCGCACGGGGCGGTTGAGGCAGGAGCGGCGGGACGGGGCCGGGGGCGTAGGCGGGGAGGCGCTGGGGGTCGGGGCTGAAGGGATAATCCTACGGTTCGGTTGGTGGGCCTTTTTTCATTTTTTAAAACAAATTTTGCTGAGTGCTACTCGGCCTAGGGTTCAATTGTGATCACATGTGGAGATGTATGAGTTTTAGACATCTGACATCGCAACTTGCTCGAAACCTTATGAATTTTTTTACCATAGCCTACATATGCGATGATATGACACCTCGCCAAGTTTCATGATTTTCGGCCTTCGTTAGGATTTTATATAATTTTAAATCACTTTTCTCGCACGTAACTTGACATTTTACGTCAACGAGATGCTCGAGATTTCATGTGAGCTCCTGGATACGGCCAAAACATACACCAAATATCATGAGTATTATTTTTTGAATGACCGAATTCCATTGTTGCATGTACTTGTAGTTTAGATTTGAAATATTCTAAAAAGTCAATGAAACGAGATAAGTTAATAAAATATACCAAAAAAGTCAAAATTGCTCTAAATTTTAAAATAGAGTTTTAAATACTATCACAAGGCTCCACAAAAAAATTAGGCCCAAAATAAAAAAACAAGAAATATTTTGCCGAGTGCCATTGAGGGCACACGGCAAAATTTTCTTTGCCGTGTGTCTTTGGGGGCACACTCGGCAAAATATAATTTAAAAAATTAAAAAAACTTTATCGTGTGCCATGCACTGGCACACGACAAAATATAATATTTTGCCATGTGCCTTGCCGTGGCGCACGGCAAAGTTTTTTTAAAAATAATAAAAAAACTTTGGCATGTGCCTAACGGCTGACACACGGCAAAATCTGACGGCAGGTGGTCGCTGTGACGGGCCGGCCATATTTTGCCGAGTGAGAGGTTTATCGTGTGCCAGGCTTTGCCGTGTGCCTGGCACTCGGCAAAGCCACCTTTACCGTGTGCAATATTTTGCCGTGTGCGGCACACGGCAAAATACAGGTTTATCGTGTGCCACGATAAATTGCACATGAAAAAATACCAGCCATACGGCAACGTTCAATTTTCTGGTAGTGAAAAATAATACCCTCCCCACATTGGATTCTGCGTTTTTCCCGGGTATTTGTTAACTCATCTGCCACCCTGTGTTTCATGGAGTCGTCATAGTCGTTGGCCTTGTTTTTTTCCTTTTTTTTTGACGGATAACAGGGAGGAGGAGGATATATTTGCCCGGTTTTTAATCTGCACACGATCTGCGTGTAGCCCTGAACCCCTGATCTCTATTCTCATAGTATTTCTTAATGCATCAGCCAACCTGTTCTCTGATTGTGATCTTGGTTAGCTGATCGATCATGTCATTAATTTGCGTGCATTGTTAATAAAAGAGCCAAATCACATTATTTTTCCTTTTTTTTGCGAATGCAAAATCACATCCTCCACCTCATCTCATTCGAAATTCAAAATTTCAAATAATATACAATAGTACGTGTAGTAATAATAATTGGAGCATCCATTGGTTGGTCGGTCTTCTATGCATGACACAGCTGGATCGGAAGGCCAACGACTGCACTTATCTCCGTTAGTTACTTAACTAATCGCTCTCGTGGAACCTGAGGGTAAAGTAACAAAGGCCAACGACTGCACTCATCTCCATTAGTTACTAACCACTCTCGTTGGATGTGAGGGTAAAATAATAATACTCCTGTTTATAAGATATATATATCCGGTCAAAATGCGGATCGAACCTAGCTCGAGTGGCAAGTGCCCAGTTGCTCGGGCTTTCCGGCCGGAGACGAAATTTTCGGTATCGCACCCAAAAAAATCCCCTTGGTGTGCATGCGAGCCTGGTGATTATTGCATCTAACGCGACAGTGCGCTCTGGCAGTGCCGGTTGATGATCTGTCCTGGTTTACCTGGTCCTTCGAGGCATGTGCCAAGGTTCGGGAGTTTTCATGACCGGCCTCCATATGGTCACAATGCCGTGAGGAAGTTCCTTCGCTCACGGTCAATTTTTTTTATATATCTGGTCAAAAATTTCGTCGGAACCTAGGATGTTTGGCTTATATATCAGGTTGGTGCATGATTTTACCACAACTAATGTGCTCGAAAAAAATAGTGGCCACGCTTTTAACAAAAATACATTGGCACAAAATTTAGTCGATGACAGGATGCACACATTGTTGGACTCCTATAAAAGTGTGAATTATATTTTGTTTTTGACAAAGTAAATAATTTATTGACATTGGTAGAACTACTCCAGGATCTTGAATATATTAACATAACATGAAATATATATGATGTACCTTAATTAATCTCTCTTTCGTACGTGATATCATTTTAAAAATTTCAAGTCACAGGGACTGCCCAGCGCACACTATTAGATAGTACAATGACAAAGCTGCAAAACCACTTAAACCACCCAGTACTAATAATGTCCTTACCCTAGTCTAATTTGGAAGTTTAATTGCACGTAATGAGAGCCTATTAAATTATCATGTAGACGTGAGCCTATTATTCTTTTTCGTGCATACTTTGGGGTTAAAGAAATAGATGAAACTTTATTTGAAAGGTTAACTGCTCCTGCTCCTACTCAAAAAATGACCTCTACCCCACTAATATATAGTAACCATTTCTAGAGTTGTCTTATCTTTTTTTACTTGTTACTCACATGTAAATATGATATTCATTTTTGTTTCGTGTCCACAAAGTTTCAGCATGAAGTATCCTCACATATGAATATAGATCAGGGAGCTCTTGTGCTGTTTAAGTTATTTTGTTGAATTCTCAAACTACACCGTTTGGATCTCTCTTACTGGAGAAGTACAGACAGTCTAAGATGACTGCATCTCCATATACTTAAATATCTGTTATTCCAACTCTATCTATCTATTGTGTGCATCCTCGTTGTGGAGCAGCCGTTGGCTTCGATGATTCATCAGGCATTGCTATTGTTTGTTTTGTCTGAATTTTGAACTTTTGTGTGCTTTAATTAGCATCATCGTTATACTTCCTTCGTCCCAAATTGTAAGTCTTTTGACTTTTTTAACTACAAGTTTGATAACTCGTCTTATTAAAAAAATTATGCAAGTATAGTTAAATTTAAGTCATTCTTCGAGAACTTCTATTCATAAAGCAAGCCATGACAAAACAATTGATAATTTTAATAATTTTTTTGAGTAAGACGACTAGTCAAACTTTGCGTCAAAAAAGCCAAACGACTTACAATTTCGGATGAAAGAAGTATTTTTCTTAATAATTTTTCAATTATTTTTCCAAACAGTATTTTCATCTCCATTTTTTAATTAGTATAACTTCATGGTCAAAGTTCAGAATATTTATTTGGTAGCATTCTTTATTTACCACCTGCAGATTCAGACATCAAGCACACAAATCCCGGCCAACGGCACCTTTTCCAAGCATAAGAAGCAAACAAAACCAGTCTATACAATCCACTGGATATATCTACACGTGAATTTGGCACCGGCGTGGAAGGGTGGATGATGGAAGGGATTAACCCAATCCACGGTTGGAGCAGGTCACAAGCGTTAACGTTTTGCACAATCAAAGACTAATTAATCGCTCTTTCGTATACGTGATATCATACTAAAAATGTCAAGTCACGCAATGACGGCCGTCCACCAGCGCGCACTAGATACAATGACAAAACTGCAAAAGCACTTAAACCACCCAGAACTAGCTAATAATGTCCTCACCCTCGTTTAATTAGGAAGTTTAGTTGCACGTACTGGCTGGGAGTACATGTAGACCGTGTGCGTTCAGAATGGACTTTAAGTATCCTATGATATTTTAGGAGTAAAATACGCCCAGGGTACCCAAACTATTGGGCTCCTCCCGTCTAGATACTCGACCTATGAAACCGACTATCTGGGTCCCTGATGTATTGTCTATGCACACCGGAAGTCTAAAATCTGCCACGTCAGGGCAAACTTTACAAAAAAGACCATATTCCTTTTCTCTATCTTACAACTAAGTCCTTGCTTCTGGACAGGGGCAATGGTGGCCTGTCGTGGGGCTTCCGTGCCTGCGCGCCTAGCTGCCGGGGAGCTGACACGGCCCGCCAGTGCGCCTGGTGGCCGAGGTCAGCGGCGTCCGCGGTCTGTGGCCTGCGCATGTGGTAGCCAGCGGGTCGCACCCTCAGCGCCGGTGGCCGAGCCAGGCGGCGGAGTTCGTGCCCTGCCAACCCTGGCCGCCTTGTTGTGGTGAAGCCCACAGAAGGAGACCATGGCCATGGCCCTCGCATGCGTGCTGCGGGGTAGCGCGAGTAGGACGAGGCCCCGGGCGTAGCCGCCCGCCTCGGTGGCGGTGAGGAAGTAGGGCGGGAATGCGGCGCCCGACGATGGCTTCAGGATCAGGGTGTCCAGAGATCTTGGCCCGGAGCTGACTGGCAGGTGCGATGGCGGACTGCCAGAGTAGCGCGGAGACATGGTCAGGGCGGGGCTTGAGGAGAGCTGCATTGGGGTGGATCTCGCAGCTGGAGCTCGTGGCGGCGTCAAGCCGTTGCGCCGCCGGGGTGGGCGAGTGTGCAAGGACTCATCGGGATGGGTGGGCGAGCGGCCTCCAGAGCTTGCTGGGTTGGCAATTGGGAAGGTTCGCGGCCCACCATGGCGCGGAGGACTGGCGGGCGGGTGCTTCGAGGCAAGCGAAGGTCGTGACCAGCACAGAGAGCGTGGTCGGCCATGGCGCGCGACCTGGGGAGCTCGTGGGCCGGAGTCGCTGGCAGGTGTGGACGGGTTCGATGTAGGTGCTTTCCTTCCTCCCTAGCGTCGTCCTCTGCCTCCGACGTACTCGGCGCTGCCGGCCTCACCAGACGGGCCGCCGTTGATGCCCATCGTGTGCCCGAGCTTCTACAGAGCCTCGGGGTCATTCCAGTACCTGAACCATCAATCAAACAAGCATTCAATCATCGCTTGTTGATCCAAGGAATGAAGAAAGCTAGCCATAGCAGTTTCACTGTCTTCATCATGGCGGCAGGGCCACTGGACTCAATCTCATTGAGGATGGGCTTGAGCGTGGGGTCCTTCATGCGGGCGATGCATTCCTCCAGTTGCTCCTTGTGCACCAGGTTGGTGAGGCCCCCAGCATGGTGGACACGGTGGGCTCTTGCATCAGCGCGCTTCCCAGCCGCTTCGCCATGGCCACGAACTGCAGGTTTTTTGCATCAGCTGCTGCATCGTCACCACGGACCTCGGCCACCAAGTGCATCAGCGGGCCCTGCCGGCTCCCTGACAGCTAGGCATGCGGCCTCGCCGCAATGCCCACGGCACGCGAGCCCCGCGACGGGCCGCCATTTCCCCTGTCCAGAAGCGACACGGGTAGGTTCAAGAAGAGGACAGGACTTTGTTGTAATATAGAGAAAAGGAATAGGGTCTTTTTTTTACAAAGTTGGCCCTGACGTGGCAGATTTTATACTTTTGGTGTGCATGGACAATAGATTAGAGACCCAGATAGTTGGTTTCATAGTTCGAGTACTGTAACGATCTAGCTTGGGATTTGGGAAAAATTGGGATGAACTGGCTCACTTTATTGATTCAGAGATAATGTTTGATACAATGATGCGGTGATTTCCCACAATTGAAAAACTAACTAGACTAACTACTTGCTAATCGATCTATGGTTCCTGATCATTCGTGCTTGCTTCATGTCGATGACATCTCCTCTTATAGCGCACCGCGGTCTATTGTTGGTTTAACAACCATAACTGCCCTTGGTGTCTGGGCCCACATGTCAGCCCATGACATTCCCCCTTTCTTGCATTCGTGACTGTCCTCAGTCAGGTACTTCCGATCAGCTATTTCAGAGGCACATCTGCTGCATCCTCCCAAGTTGCCAACTCTGCTGGCAAGTTACCTCATTGCACCAATACTTGTTTGACAGTATGAGCTCCACGCCTGATTATTCTTGTCTACAGCCTCTACAACGGTTGAAGAATCATGAAAGGATCCATACTAGCTGAAGAGAGATCATTAGTTATGATCACCTCCTTAGCCACATGTTTCTTCAGCTGAGAGACATGCAACACTGGGTGAATACGACTGCCTGGAGGTAATTCTAGCTCATATGCCACAGGTCCAATACGTCTTAAGATCTTGTATGGACCATAGTACTTGAAGGACAACTTCTTGTTTGAGCGATGAGCTACTGAAGACTAAATGTAAGTTTGGAGCTTCATATATACCAACTCACCAAGATGAAACTCTCTTTCCATCCTGTGCTTATCAGCTTGGCTTTTCATCCTCTGTTGAGCCCATAACAGTTGCTGATGAATGACCTTGGATAGCAAGTCTCTATCCTTCATCCACTATTCTAGATCAGGTATAGTTGCTTTCTTCAGATTCTCAATGCCCAACTGCCTAGGACTCTACCCATACAACACTTCAAAAGGAGATCTGCCCAATGCTGAGTGATATGCAGTGTTATACCAAAACTCAGCCACTGGAAGCCACTTATTCCACTATCTTGGACTAGAGTAGACTATGCATCTGAGAAATCCGTCCAAGCTCTGATTGAGCCTCCCAATTTGGCCATCAGTCTGGGGGTGATAAGCTGAGCCCATCCATAACTGTGTATCAGACAATGTAAAGAGCTCCTGCCACAGAGCACATGTGAATACAGGATCTTTGTCAAAAATGATTGCCTTGGGAAGGCCATGAAGCTTAAAGATGTTGGTCATGAATAACTGAGCAATCTGGAGTGTTGTGTAGGGATGTCGAATAGGAATGAAGTGGCCATATTTTGAGAATTTATCAATAACTACCAATATGGCATTGTATTTATCAGAGGGTAGAAGCCCTTCAATAAAATCTAGGCTGATTACCTCCCGGGATTGAGTAGGAATAGGTAATGGTTGCAGCAACCCAGGCAACTTTGTATGCTCAACCTTTGCTTGCTAGAAAATGTCACATCACTGTATAAACTTTTACACTGTTTGCTTTAGCTGAGGCCAAGCAAACAAGGATTTGACTTTGGTATATGTAGCTGTGATGCCAGAATGGCCTCCTATGCCACTTGCATGTAATGCCTGAAGAATGTGCTGTTGAGCTAACCGATTGTGGCCAACCCAAATCCTACCTTGGTATCTGATAACCCCTTCAACCAATGTAAAGCCTTTATCATTGCTATTGGTCAAACTAAGTTCAGCTAAGAGTTTCCTATCCTTAGAGTGTTTAGCATACCCATCTTTCAGTTTCTACACCCAAGCTAGTACACATGTAGAGATAGCACAAACATCTTGACCAGATTCACACATAGATAATGCATCAGCAGCAGCATTGGTGATTCCCTTCTTGTACTGAATCTGATAATCCAAATCCATCAGTTTTACCAAGGCTTTATGCAGACTCTTGTGGTCAGTCATGATAATGAATTTTTGATGAAGCAAATATGGTATCCACCTCTCCACTGCATCAAAATTGCTAAGCACTCCTTTCATACACTGAGAGAGTTTGGTTTCTAGGACACAAGTTCTTACTTAAGTAGGCCACTGGATGTCCATTTTGCATAAGCACAGCTCCAATACCTAAATCACTAGAATTAGTTTCTAACACAAACTGCTTCTCAAAATTTGGTACTGCCAACACTGGGCCTTGACCATGCTGTCTTTGAGTAGTTGGAATGATGCATTAGCTTGTGGAGTCCACTGGAAGACACAACCCTTTTTTAGAAGATTAGTCAATGATCTTGCAATCTGGCCATAATGCTGGATAAATTTTATGTAGTACCCAGTCAAGCCTAAGAATCCTCTCAACTGCTTAATTGTCTTAGGTGTGGGCTAATTGACTATAGCTTTCACCTTAGTAGGATCAGTGGATACTCCCTGAGCAGAGATGACATGTCCTAGATACTCCATAGAGGGCTGTGCAAAGATACACTTTGACCTCTTGATCAAGAACTGATGTTTGGCCAAGATCTTGAAGACTTGCTCCAGTAATTGTACATGTTCTTCCAAGGTCTTGCTATAGATGAGAATGTCATCCATAAACACAAGCACTCCTTTCCTCAGCAACTCAGCAAATATCACATTCATCAGGCTTTGAAATGTAGCTGGGGCATTGGTAAGCCCAAATGGCATCACCATGAACTCATACAGACCCTGATGTGTCCTAAAGGTAGTCTTGTGTTCATCACCAGCTGCCATCCTCACCTGGTGATAACCTGAGCTGAAATCCAATTTTGTAAACCATTTAGCTCCATGTATTTCATCTAATAGCTCATCCACCACTGGCATTGGGTGTTTGTGTTTGACTATCACAGCATTCAGGTGTCTATAGTCAATGTAAAACCTCCAACTACCATCTTTCTTTCTGACCAGTAGAACTAGAGAAGCAAACTCACTCATACTTGGTCTGATCACACCAGTTTTCAGCATTTGTTGAACTTGCTATTCAATCTCATTCTTCTGGATTAGAGAGTAGTGGTATGGCCTGATTCCACGAGGTTTGGTGAAAGTCTATTTCTGCAGGGTGTCAGCTGAAAAGAACCAAGAAAGGCCCGCATGGCAGGTTTACATGGCAGGGTGTCTCTTATTTACATGGCTACACTTACTTTGAATACATCTTGCTAGTTGAGTTTATTATTACTTTTGTGTGCTAGTTCATAGAGCGCTTAGTCTATGCTTTACCGGTTAGGCTAAGTAGCTGAGCCTCATGTAAGAGTGGTGCTTATACGATGTTCTACCCATGAGTACATCCTGTTCCCTGTTTTATGGTACTCTCTCCTGTCTAGTGGCGTTCCAAAGTGCACAAGAGTATGGTAAATCTTGATATAGTTGGATATACCTTTACCATATGATAAGAATATCATAGGAATCTACCTCACCCGTTGACCACCCAACTTAACTAGTTATATATCTTAAGTAACCTATCTCTAGGTGTTATATTGCATAAATCCTATCAATTCAAATATATTATCTATCCCTGCTATAGTTTAGTTGGTTTACTAGGTTAGTAGATACATGATGGTGAATTATCAGATTCTTTAACCCATGCTTCCCTGTGGTAAAATATAAATAATGATACCTAGATACTCTCGGTAAAATGCTATAATGGTGTTTTCTGTGCACTTGCGAAATCCTTCATATTTCAGTTGCACTTAATTTATACCAACAAGCATTTTTGGCGCCGTTGCCGGGGAAGCATTTGGCATAAAGAATTTTGATAATGATCTTGATTTCTGCTAATTTAGTGTATCACTAGCTTTAGTTGGATTACCCCTTGTTTTGTTGAGTTATGGAATAGACAGGACAAAAGTAGCTGTTTTGGCATTCTGGCAAGTTTCCACAAGAAAAGAAAAGAGACACTGAAGAACACAGGGTGCCCGAACACCCAATATTCAACATTCATTGATGTTGGAACCCTACCATCTCACAGGTTTGTGTATACATATATATTATTCTAACCATGTGTGGATTGGAGTATTCAGTTCAAATATCAAGTGATGAAATTAGAAGCTGCACCTCTCCCAACCATCTTGTGAGTCATGGTAAGTATGATCAAGAAAAATCTTTTAAATTCTTGCATCCCACTGCATGTTTGCTTTAATCATCAATGCATCCTCTCCACTTTTGTTTAGTTTATTGTTTTCTCAAATCCATAGCATGTTTAGTTAGTTGCATTCATGTTGCCTGCATTAAAAATTAAAAAAAAAATCCTCACCATGATCATGCTCTTTCATCTTGAGATGAGTAAATCCCTAAACTGCTTTCATGCTACCTTTGTTTGCTATAGTATCCTTTTGTTTGGAAGTACTACATGTGTACTTCCAAAGGCTTTTTAAACTAAGCATGGTGCTTAGGTTAAATAGTCTTCCTTAACCCAATTAAGACATGGAGTCTAGTTCGGTTATTGAACTAAAAACTGCTAGTGTAGACATTGGTTATTTTGTTGGACTAACCCCTATAGAAAATTTACAAATCCAATTTGGGTAAGTCAAGAGATGAACTCATATGAGAGATGAAGCAAGGCATATGATGAACTCGAACAACTTCATGCAAAAGACTTGGCTCATTCATTAGTGATGGAAGAACTGTAAGTATCAAGGATCACTCACTTTGTCTTTTGTTGCAAGTTACCTTTGCCTTGAACCATGTTAGAGTGCCACGAAATAAAAATGTTGCAAAACATGATAAACAGAATCTATGCTAAAATGCTCCTAAAAAATCCCTTCTTTAGCATAGATGAAACTCAAATAAGTTGTGGACAGCAATCTATTTTTTATTAAAATCATTGCAATCCTTCGGGTATGTGTCCACTAACATTTTGTAGGAAAGAATCTACACTATGCTTGTACGTGGTTTGTCATGAACTTGCCAAATCACCACTTTAGTAATGGAATAAAGGAGACGAGTGCCCTATACAAGATCTACATCAACAACACTTGCCCAAAGGAAGTGGACGAACAATGTGACTAGCCCTGAGAAAAGTGAAGACATTGTAGCATTGAGTCTTCCCAAAAACTCAAGCCTGGATGCCAGTGAGGCACAGGGTGCAACCCACCTCGTATTTGCCAATCAGAGACCTTCTCTCATGATCTTTGAGGACACCATCTTGCATGTCAACAGCAAGCACAAGGATGACAAGATGTCATTACAACATGGCATGCATCCTTGTAGTAATAAATCATCAATCAAGAGGTTGATTGCTGTCCAAGACCTGAAAGACCAGGAACAACCATGATCACAAGATGATGTCCTTAATTCATTAGAGATGAAGCCTTCATGCAATTCATAATGAGATTCCTTCCTTAACCATCAAGATGGCTGGTGTATCATTAACAAAATAATTCTTTGCCATGTCACTAGAAGATAAAGAACAACAAGGAGGAACTCTAATCCGCACCTCCAATTAATATCAATTCGTCAACCAAGACCCAATGAAAATGAAGTATGGTTGATGAAAGAAGAGCATGCAACTGTCTGCATCATCATCTCCTAGATCAGATAGTCCCAAGAAAAGCAAAATGCAAGGGAGAGGTCCTGCTCAATGGACCTCAAAATTATGAGCCCTCGCCGACAGGTAATTCGATATTTATCTCATATTTATTATATTATATTTATCTTAAGTTATATAAAAAATATGGGCACATGAAGGTCCATCCATAATTTTATAAATAAAAATAAAAATATATGGGCAAATGAAGGTCCAGTTACAAAAAAAATATGAGCACATGAAGGCTCATGCTTTGGTTAAAAAAATGTTCCTAGGAAAAGTTTCCTTCGGGTATTCTTGGTCACTAACCTTTGCAGGTGAGGATTTAAGAACAAAGGATGAATGGTATCTAAGGACATGGGAGTTAAAACACAATATGAGGGATGATTCAACATACACAAGTGGCGAGCAACAACAAGGCTCAAGCTTGGATGAGGAAGGCCGCCGACTACTCTAAAGATGATCCAACAATGCTCTTCCTCCTCCCAAGCTCCCGTTGCTCAAGCACTCTGGTATATTTTGTCCACTAATCCTTTGTAGAGAAGAAACAATGAGTGGAGAAAAAGGTCTGGAAATAATGATAAAAAAGAGAGAAGAAGGAAGAAGGAATGCATATCTAGAAGACAAGATGCTCATCATAGGGCACTCCAGTGACAAAGGTAATATCTGAAGCATGCATACTGAGCAAGATGGCAAATTACGTGGGTGACACTATCTTCAAAATCATCATCTCAAGAGGTGCAGTTGTTAAGGTCTCCACATTTGGGATCAGACAATGCACTTAAGGCGGGGACATGACAAGAAATCCTGTTCAGAAGACTTAAATCACCGAACCCTCGCCAGGGAGGTAAACTTGGTAGTTATCCATATTTCCCTTTTCAGCATTGCATTAAAATTTTGTCCAGCATATTTACTTTCCCTTCAAATGCATAGTTAGCTGCATGTTTACTTTATTGATGCTGTCATAGAAAAGAAAATAAAAATATCATGCATTGCATTCATAAAAAATGCTAAGCCCCATACAAATAAATTCATGGCATAACACCCATGAGTATATTTGCTGTGGTGGCATAAAAATAAAATAAATATGCAGTCATCATATTTATAGTTCCTTGCATAGTATAAATATAAAATACCAAAAATATTTGTTAACAGAAAGATTCTGCTAAATAAAGAAATATATATAAGGAGGTTCGATATGCTCAAGGCTTAGAGATTTATGACTAATACTTAATCAGTTCCACAAGCTTTGATGTCTATTTGAGCTTCACAGAATTTGAAGGATCAAAGGAAGCTAACAGATAGGAGGATGATCTATCCTCTGTCGGAGTGCTATCTCAACAGTCATCATCATGAACACTTCTAGAGAGGAAGTACACCTCCATTGTCTGTCTGTTGTATCAATAAAGACTATGTCAACATCCAGCTTGGGAGAGAGCATCCCCAATGTATCCAGCTAAGTATTCTCTTACCTATATATATTTATCTGTTTATATATATTTTCTGCTCTGTTAAAATGGTTAGACAAATAAAAAGATGCATAACCTTTAGAAACCAAATAAATTTTCCCTTTTTATATTTATATATTTTTTCTGAGATATTAGGTAATCCTTAGAATAAACTCGTACATGGAAATAATGAATAGTTACTCTACCATAATTCCTTTCAAGTACCTAGTTTTCAGCCTCAAACTCTCCCGAGTTTTGGATACAATAGTTTTGGTTTAAGATTTGCTCTAAACCTGAACTTTTGGGTAGCGAATGCTTGATCTAAGTCTAGGTGGTTGACGGATGTGATATGGGAAGGTTTTGAGCTGCTGTTTATCTTGTTCCTAGAGATGGTAGAGATTTGGAGAATTTATCTTTTGAAAAATTAAATTGCTGCATGATAAGTTCCTGTATGACGAGAGTTTAAATACCTACCACAGCCATATACATGCTTACTAGATTAGAAAACCCCTACACACATTTTGTTACTGCTTATGAGCATTGAGTGTGGTCGAGCTGTGTAGACCCTTAGGAGCTGGTCATGCGATTAAAATCAAAATCCACATATACTCCACCTACATATGTGTTGCTTCTATCCTGGAAGCATACACCTGCATTTATCCACCCATTTATGCTGCTTTTACCATGAAAGTATGCATCCACCCACTTATTATGCTACTTTTATCCTGAAAGTACGCATTCCACTCAAATCCACCCAAAACTAGTTCTACACCTACCCTAGGAGTAAACTACCCAAAAAGATATTCCATCATATTTATCCCTATATTTTCTTACTAGCCCATAAAGCTCGAAATATTTCTGTTGCTATCTCTTATCTATTTATCTGTTTCAAAAGAGGCTTGGGTTTTGTTTGCTCTATTAAAAAAAGAGAGAAAAGAACAAAGAAGAGAGAAAAGAAAAAAAAGAGGGGAAAGAAAAAATATTTATACCCCCATTCAAAAAATAATATATATATAAATAAAAGAGCAGCCCAATGTTCTCCTCCAAAGTTTTCAAGTTCAAGAGAGGTATGAATTTCCTTCAAAGGAGCTTTAGTAGAATTAGGTATCCACCATTATCATTTCTTCACCCCTTACCATCACTACTATTCTATCTAACCCTTATTCACTACATGCCATATATCACATACACATGCATATCTTGATTTGATTGTATGACTTATTTCTCTGGATCCATGGTTTGATTATGCAATAAATGTTTGTAAGTATGTTTTCCTTGTCTCCCCACCTATGAACTCCATATAAGATTATTAGATTTAAGGTGAGAGAGAGAGGGCTTAATGATTACTATGCCCAAATACCAAAAATACTACATATCTTGAGAGAAGAGGAAGGCATACACCATTAATGCCTTGGTAAGAATCTAGAAAGACCACAAATGAGAGACTTGAGAGGGTCATACATAGGAATCTCTGAGTTTTTTTTGAAAATCTACAAAAACTCCAGAATGATGGTTGATCAAAGAGCTAGAAACATGGCGCTTGACTTAACCGTTCTGTCTTTCAACTGCTCAAGACGTAAGTGAAGGCTACAAGCCCCATGGTTGAAGTTAATATGGGTAAGTTTGAAAGTCAGAATAGTTCACTCTAATCCAGTGGAGAGTTCTTCTTTGAACGCATGTGTACTTCTGAGACATGAAAGCATTATAGCAACTCCTGATCCATCACTGAGTTTATCTTTGCTCAGGGACGAGCAAAGGGTAAGCTTGGGGGAGTTGTTGATGGTAGATAAGTGTTAATTTTAACTGTCAACTAAACATGAAAAAGGACCTAAACATAAATACCATCTAGATATAGGGGTTATACTAATGAAATTCCATGAGTTTTGGTGAATGTCTGTTTCTACAAGGTGTCAGCTAAAAAGAACCAAGAAAGGCCCACATTGGAGGTTTACATAGAGATAAAGGGCGAACATGTACTTTTCTATGATCAGGAAGGTTCAAGAAGGCACTGGACCAAACGGGAGCCTAAACTGGCTTGGTGGCTAGGCGGCCGCCCACACCCTTGGGTGGGCGCCTGCTGACCTAGACTATTCAGGTCCCGGCTCGTGGATCCTGCCTCCACCGCCTTTGAGATGAATAATAATCGTCCATTTAGGTCGGTTTGATCCGACAGCTGTGGTGCATCCTAGGAGGCTATATAAGCAAGGCCCCTGGCCCTAGGAGAATCCCTAATTCATTGTTCATAATTCATTTGATTGAGAGGTGTCCCTTGAAAGGATAACCTCTCTCTTTACCCTAGAGGATTAGGTCTAAACACTTCAATGTATTCAACTAGTTGCTAGGGAGAGAGGATCGAGATGGGCTCTTGCTCGAGGTTCCGGATCTAGTCTTGGAGTCTTGGTAAAGCCTTGTATCTTCACTTCAATATTCTGTAAGACTCATACTTATTCTCTTATTTACATGGCTATGCTTACTTTGAATATATCTTGCTAGTTGAGTTTATTATTACTTTTGTGTGCTAGTTCATAGAGCGCTTAGTCTATGCTTTACCGGTTAGGCTAAGTAGCCGAGCCTCGTGTAAGCTTGGTGCTTATATGATGTTCTGCCTATGAGTACACCCTGTTCCCTGTTGTATGGTAGTTACAGGAGGTGACAACCCCGTCCATATTGCATTGATCAGGTTCTTAAATTGTAGGACCATAGTCAGGTCAGCAGAGGTATCTTTTATGGTACTCTCTCCTATCTAGTGGCGTCCCGAAGTGCACAAGAGTACGGTAAGTATTGATATTATAACAACCCTAGGAATCCGGTCACCAAAAATACGGACTTTCAAAAATTTTTCTAAAGATTACCAGTGTATGGTGGATGTCATGTAGGAAACCGCCAATAGATGCACAAATAGCACCCGACGTTAGCCCGAGCATTGCATTTAATTACCAGAGAATGTTTTGCCTCTTATTCGATTTTATGTGATGACTAATAAAATCGAATAACCTTTTATCACATGTATATATATGCCTGCTAACTCCAAAAATGGACCCATCATGACCTAGAGACCCTAGTGGACCCACCATGGTGTATCCATCATGGTCACTAACCTCACTAACCTAGGGTTGCGGCTAAATTAGTTGCTTTACAAGAAATAGAAATAGAAAAAGATTTTGGAAAATAGAGGAAAAAAGAAAAGAGGAAACCAGCCCAGACAGCCCGCTCGGCCTGTCTCGCCCGCGCGCCCGGCCTGCCTGAGCGCCCCGCTCGCGGCCCGCGCAGCCGCATGGCCCAGCATGCGCTGCCCGCGCACCAGTCCAGCAATGTGGCACTCGCTTACTCGTGCATTCGCGCCATGGCCCATCGAGGCGGCCCAGCAAGGCCGCAGCTCACCGCCCGCATGCGCGCGCTGCCACGCCGCTCGGCCCATCGGCAAAACGCGTGGCCCACCTGCTAGCTCGGCCCATCGGCAAAACGCCTGCCAGCGTCGCCTGTGCGCTCCCGCTGCCACTTTCGCTGACAAGCGGAGCCCACCTGTCAGCTTCCACCTTTTACCATTTCTGTTCGCCGCGCGTCGCGTCCATCGTTTTAAAAGAAGAAACGACGTCCTCCGCCGTCCACTGCTCACCCGTGACCCGCCACCGCACCTCGGATGCCGTCCATCCTCACCTGCCCACGCCGCGCCTTCCCCTAAACCCTAACCCTAACTCGCGATGGCGCCCAGCCGCAGGATTGGCATCGGCCATCCTCGCCATCCGCCATGGCCGTCGGCCGCTATAAAAGGGAGGAGCGTCCGGCCTCTAGGGTTTCCTGTGCCGCGCAGTCGCCTTAACCATGCCCACACCACTCGCTTGCTGCTGCTGAGGAGAAGGGGTGAAGTGAGGAGAGGAGGGGGCGGGGAGGAGCTGCCGCCGGGAGCAGAGCGTCACCGGAGCCGGAGCTGCGTGCACCGCTGACGTCTGTGCCGCCGAAGCCGCTGCTCAACTCCACCAAGCGAACCGCGAGCTTAGCTTCTCCTTCCCCGAGCCGAATCGTGAGCTACGCCACCGCCATCGGGACAGCTCGGTGAGCTCGACTTCCATGGTCGCCGCCAGTGCATCGCCCGCGTTCCCACTCTGCTCTCCCCCTTTCTCTTCTTTAACTCGATCGCTAACTCCGCGTCATCCTAGAACACCTTTAGGGCAACCTCTTGGGGCCTGGCAACGACCACAGTGGGGCTACACACCTTTGCGGCCCTGGTCGCCATGGCACCCCGGCCGCCAGAGCGCCGCCGTGACGCTCGTCGTCGCGCGCGCTCCACCGAGCCTCCACTCACCATGGTAGGTAGGTCTAGGAGCTCCTAGCTGCTCCAATCGAGGAATGGAGGGGAGGATGGAGGCCAATGCCAGGTCACGCCGGCGAATTAGACCCCACCGTCGCCGGATGCCGCCGCCGCGCCTTGCTGCCCGTCACCGGCCTGAGGGCCGATTTCCCCAAATTGGAGCACCTAGCCCCGCTCGTTCAGTCCCATGAGTCCGATGCGTTAGCCCAAGCCGCGTCCCGCGCGCCGTAGCACCGTGTCGCCATGACCTCACTGCCGGCCGCCGCCGACGCGCGTGCACCGACGTGCCACGGGCCAGCATGCCACCTTGAGCCCCGCAGCCGCCTCTGCCAAGCCTCTGTCCAACCCTAGCCGCAGCCCCGCCTGGCCCACACTTCTCGCAGTCGCTGCTCGCCTGCACGTCGCCGGCGATGTGCCGCGTCGGCCGCCGCGCGTGCAAGGCAGAAGGGGAAATCCCCCTGGTGCACCACGCCCTCCATGTGGGGCCACGCTGGGCCAAACGTGGACAGCCAGCAGGCCACCAGTCTATGGTCCACCATAGACTAAGCCCAGCCAGATAGCATCGTGGACTCAGCCCGATGGAGATCCAACCCGCCACGCGGCCCACCTTCCCGCTCGACACGTGTCCGGTTGAGGCCCGGTCGGCGTTGACCGTTGACCGGTCAGCGTTGACCGTTGACCTGGCCCCACCTGTCAGTGACCAGATCCGTGGGCCCCACCTGTCAGCCGCTGACTGGGTCCCCTGTCAGTGCTGACATCAGCATGACGTCATCCAGACACCAGACCCCGCGCCAGTGCTGACGTCAGCATGACGTCAGCACAGCTTCAGTTGCACTGTGCCCGCACGCCACGTGGCCCAATCAGAAGCCACCACGTCTCAGCCTCTGGTTAATCCGCCCTTTTTCTTTTTTTAGAAAATAGGATAAACTTCGGAAATTCATAACTTCCTCATACGATCTCCAAAAAATATGAACCAAGTGTTCAAATTTTCATAAAAATGAGCTCTACGTGATAGGCTTATGTATGAGTGCATTTGGAGTTATTGAATTTTATTGCTTCTTTGTGTTGACTCTATAGGAGCCGCTGACACGGCTATTATGTCTCGTTTCAGAGAAGGATCAGCTTGAGGAGGATGACTACGAGTACGAGGAGGAGCTCGATGATGACTACGCAGGTGCCACACCCCACCCAACCTCGTAGATCCTATTACGCATGGCATAATATCTAGCTTGCTAGTGCTTTAATTATGGATATCACGTGATGATAGGTTGCATGGTAGAATTGCTTGATGAGCCTTTACCTTGTCGCAACCTTACTCCTGCACACCTGCTGATAGGCTAGACGCTTGCTTATTTTACTTATGATGCTTTACTTCTACTATGCTTATATCTGTGTGATGATGATGCGTGGTGGAGAGTATGGTTATAAGGATAAGGCATGTGGTGCCACTTTTACTCGGGGAGAGTGCTGCGTGCGTTTTGGGTGTGTGGTGAGGGTTGAGTCGATCGGACAGGATTCTACGACGAGCCTGTGGGCGAGTCTTGCTGGGGAATGTGTTCTGGGCATTCCCGTGTGAGGTGCTTGTGGCGGGCACATTGTGAGGTATAAGGAGATCCCGGGGGTGAGAACCTTCGTGAAGCGAAGCCTCGGGTAGGAGGTGCTGTTGTAGCAGGGACTGTTGTAGTCCCAAAGGGAAGATAATCCTGTCTGATCCCCCTAGGACCTGATATCTCTTGAGGACCGGAACCTTGAGACTTACGTGCTCACCACTCACTCTTGTATGGGCGGGAGACGGATGTCTGACTAGCTAGGACGGTGCCACTACTACTAGGTTGTTAGCAGATAGTGTCAGGAGGTATGGGCGTGGAGACCCACACCCTCCTTAGACAGCATAGTGACCACGGGGGCCCGGTACTATGTCTCACAGCCTCAGTGTGCCGGCGGTACCTATCCGGGATGTCCCAGTACTGAGTGGTAGGGTGGCATCGCACCGGTTAGAAAGCAGCCGGAATCAGCTTAGGCGGGGCACTGCCGATGACAGTGATCTTGTGATTACGGGAGTACATGCTCTGCAGAGTTTATGAATCTATATATATAGTCCGCGAGCCACTGGTATGGCTTTTTCCTAAGACCCACGCTTCTCGAGGGTAGTGAGATGAGTCCTTCTATATCTCCCCCTGGTGTTACCCTTCTGGCTGTGAGCCGCTGAGACAGGCTCTGAGAGGGAGTTAGACCTGTCGACTGAGTGCGAGAGGGTGAGATGTGTGTGATGGTGATGAAATGGGGTGGATATGTGGATGAGATGGGTTAAAACTTGATGAATTATATTATATAATGTTGGTCACTACTTGCATAGGAAACCACAGCCACATATTAGGTCGATTTGCTTACATCCTTTGCATCCCACTAAATACTACATAGCGAAAGCAAAGCATAGGGTGGGAGATGTGGCCAGTACAAACCGTACTAAAAATTTATTTGGCAAGTGAGCCCGACTACGACTATGACAATGAGGAGGAGTAGATGTCTCGTTCCTACGCTCAGGCTTCTTTTGGAGATGTTTTGTACTTCCACCTTCCGCAGCCGCTCCAGAGGCTACTGCTACTCTGATGATTCCGCCAGTGCGGCGGCAAACTATTTATGTAATTCCCCCTAATTGTACTCTTTTATTCGATGTATGGATCCTGTATCGACTGTTGCAGGATAATGAGATGGTTCGATGCATCAAACTATTATATTATCCGCCATTCTGTGCATTTTCCCTTTGTGGAAAATTGAGGATGTTTCAGTTGGTACCAGAGCCATGCTTGACCCTAGGACGAGACCCATAGGATTGGATGATAGAATTAGGAGAACCTTGAAATCTCTCGGTTATACACCGACCACTGCATACGCTTTTATGCATGGCTTACCTCTCTCTGCAACTTTTCTAACTTCTTCCTCATGTCAGCTGCAGATGGACCCCAACTTGCCGCTTGGTCCGTTATCGCCGATGGATGTCGTTGAGTTCAGACTCAATGGAACGGAGCATGGAGGCTATGCTCACGTGCTTCACGAGGTTCTCACTGTGCTGGGTGTTCCCGTGGAGGACGTTGAGTATCTTTGCTACGGCAAGCCCGCCCTTGGGGGAGGCATCGAGGACTACAAGGCAGTCCACATCAACATGCCTGCAAGCATGAACCTGCCCGAAGTTACCGCCTTCACTGACTTCGCCTTCGACAACGACACCGGCATGTGTGTTCAGACCATTTCGTGCCAGGCACTTCGTACTGTGCTGCACAACGGAGCTGACTATCTGAAGGAAAGTCACTTTCGTATGCTTCCTCATGCCCTTGATGTTCAGCAGGGTGCTTGGGGAGAGGTCATCTACAGCGAACAGAAAACCAGAGTTGACTGCAACCCCTGCCACCGCGCCTCTATGATGTACATGCAGTGCCAGGAAATGTACATTGCTGAGTTGGAGCGGAAGGGACGCCGTGATCGTCGCTACCTGATGGAAGTTGATGAGAGGATCCGTAGTTCGAAAGGTAAGGAGGCAGCATGGAAGCAAAAGATTGCGGACCTAGAGCATGAGATAGCATGCAAAGAGCACACTCACCAGGATCAGATCACTAGTCTGATGAACGAGATGGATAAGCTTCAAATACATAATAGCCATCTCAACAAGAATATCTAGGAGCTTGAGGCCACTATGGCTGAGAAGAACGAAGACATTGCAAAGAGATTCCAGGAGAAGAGTCAAGATGCTGCCTACAGGGACAAACTCCGTGAGCAGTGCAAGGCTCAACATGAGAAGCTGCTGCAGGAGTACACTCTTGCTAGCTACAACCAGGGACACCTGATCAACTATGTCCATAAGACAGCATACCTCATGGATAAGCTCAAACACACTATGGAAGCTTGGAAGAGGTCAGATCGCAAGAGAGTCAGAGAGTACGAGGAGCTGCAGGACGAGCTTCCCTTACATGCTCGTAAGAGGGTCAGAGTTGAGACATTTGAGCTGGGGCAATCTCGCCTCAACTTGAGTGGATGTCCCACCACTAGACTTAGTGGACAGGCAGTGTCCACCCCTCAGCTTGAGGAGGCCCGTCGCTACATCTATCGCCTTCAGATGACTGACGAGCAGATCTAGGCTTCTGGCATTGGTATACTTCCCGCAGCTTATAGTTTGGACCAGCCTCTAGAGATGGTCTAGAGTAGCATCAGATCGGGAGATGATGGGCCCTGTATGGCCAAGTGGCCAGACTCACCGTGATGCTGAGTAGTTGCCCACACCTTTTGCTAGAACTACCTGCGTGTAGTATGTTTCTCGCGAGTCTCCTAGCATAGCTGCTAGAGACATCGCCATGTACCCAACTGATGTAATGAGTGGTTCAGTTTTTATCGCGTCTTTTTAGATCTTCATGCTTCTTTGTATGAGTGTTGGATAAATTAAAAATGTTTAAAATTATTTCAAATTATTACATCATTGATATCAAAGTTATATTACACACATATGCCCTAATCTGAGGTTTATGATGAGCAGGATGTCCACTCGTCGTGCCAGCCGCCTGAGCAACTGCTCCCCTTCACCTGCGCCCGCCAGGGGCCCTGGACACAGTCGTGGTCGTGGTCGTGGCTGTGTTGGTCACATACCCATTGACCTTGAGGAGCCACCCCGTGCCGCCACCCCACGACTTACAAACCCACCGCCACCGCCGGTTGTAGAGCCCGAACCAGTTGCCGGAGGCGTGGCTGGAGGACAGCCGCAGCCTGCTGCTGAGCCCGAGCCCGAGCTTGCCGCAGGAGGAGATGCAGCTCCACCACCACCTCCCGTGCCACTTTTGGCGGATGTGATGGCCCAGCAGACCGAGCTTCTTTGAGTCTTAGCTGAGAATGTGCTACACCCCTAGCACCGAGAGCCCCGCGATGATTTCTACAAGAAGCTGGAGTTCTTTCTCAAGCTGAGGCCCCCAACGTTCGATGGCACTAGCATCGACCCTATCGCTGCTGATGACTGGCTTAAGGAGATTGAGAAAAAGCTGGACTTGACCACTTGCACTGACGAGGAGTGTGTTGGCTTGGCAGTTCACCAGCTTGTGGGTGCTGGGAGATCTTGATGGGACAGCCTCTACAAAACCCACCAGGACCCCGCCAACATCTCCTGGGATGAGTTTGTGGATGAGTTCCGCGCATTCTTCATCCGTGAAGGCGCGCTGGAGAAGAAGGAGAACGAGTTCCGTAGCATCTCCATGGGAACTGACAAGGTGCATGAGTACACCACCCGCTTCACTAACCTGCTACGCTATGCACCTGTCTCAGTGGTGAACTCTGAGAAGGAGAAGATGTACTAGTACTGCAAGGGCTTGTCTAGCCGCATCAGGCTCTCTCTCTCAGGTACCAAGAGCCACACCCTGCGTGACCTGATTGATAGGTTCATGGAGATTGAGAAGGACCGCGATGAGGTTTTTGCGGAGAGGGAGGCGCTTGGCAAGAACAAGAAGCGTTGTACTGAGGGCACCTCCCGTGCACCTGCCCCACGGAGGTCGCATGGTGAGACCTCTTAGCGTCCCCGCTCTCGCTTCGCCCAGGGAGCTGCTCACTGTGTGAGCTGGGGCAGTGGTACCCACACCAGCAACTACCCCCGCCCTGCTTAGGACCGCCAAGTGTACGCTCATGCCTCCTTAGGAGGTAGCACGTGGAGGTCCGCCGCGCCAACCCCCACAGGCGGCGTGACCTACACTTGCTTCGCTTATGGCCAGCCAGGTCACAAGGTAGCCGAGTGCCCGAACAAGGCTGCACCAGCTACACCAGCGCCCGCCAAGCAGAACCAGGGCACCCCGCACAAGCAGGTGCCATCCGGAGCACCCGAAGGCCGCCTCACCCACATCTCAGCAGAGGCTGCCCAGAGTGCCCTCGACGTGGTGTACGGTATGTTTTAAGTGCATGGAGTTAAGGCATCCGTGCTGTTTGATTCAGGTGCTACATGTTCATATATATCCTCCAAGTTTGCACAAGAGCACCATATACCTGTCACTCCACGAAAAGAAGCCTTATACACTAGTTCACCTTTGGGAAACGTTTGTTGTACCAAAATATGTAAGGGAGTGAGTATCACCATCGAGGGTCTTACCTTTCTTGCTGATCTTACCTTGCTACCCTTCGAAGGCCTAGATGTCATTCTAGGGATGGATTGGTTAACCCAGAACAAAGGAGTGATATCTTGCTCACCTAGATTTGTGGATATAACCCATCCAAGTGGCCGTCAGATCAGATGTGAACCAAGCAAAGGGACATATATTTCCATGCTGTGTGCCCTGGAAGAGAAGTCACTTGAGGAAGTGCCCGTAGTTTGTGAGTACCCTGATGTCTTCCCGGAGGAGCTACCAGGAATGCCACCGGACAGGGATGTTGAGTTCGTGATCAACCTGATGCCTGGTACGAGTTCGATTTCCAAGCGACCCTACCGTATGGCAGTTGACGAGCTTAAGGAGCTTAAGAAACATCTTAAGGAGCTATCCGAGAAAGGGTTCATTAGGCCCAGTGCCTCGCCCTGGGGATCTCCTGTTCTATTTGTCAAGAAGAAGGACGAAACGCAGAGGATATGCGTTGATTACCGGAACCTGAATGCCGTAACTATAAAGAATAAGTACCCTCTACCAAGGATAGATGACCTGCTTGATTAGCTTCGTAATGCCAAGTACTTCTCTAAGATCAACCTCAGATCAGGCTACCATCAGATGAAGATCAGAGGGGAGGATATTCCCAAGACAGCATTTGTCACCAGATATGGGCAATATGAGTAAACCGTCGTGTCCTTCGGTCTTACGAACGCGTCAGCTTATTTTATGAACATGATGAATAAAGTGTTCATACAGGAGCTGGATAAGTTCATGGTGGTCTTCATAGATGATATTCTCGTCTACTCTGCCACCGCCGAAGTGCATGAGCAACATATGAGGATAGTGTTGGAGAAGTTGAGAAAGCATCAGCTCTATGCCAAGTTCAACAAGTGTGAGTTTTGGCTTGAGGAGGTTGCTTTCCTAGGTCATGTGCTCAATGGTGACAGAGTAGCTGTTGATCCGTCTAAGATTGAGATAGTGAAGGAGTGGGAGTAGCCACAGAATGTGACTGATGTGAGGAGTTTCTTGGGATTGGCTGGTTACTATCGCCGATTCATCGAGAACTTTTCTAAGATAGCTCGCCCCATGACCAACCTCCTGAAGAAGACCAACGAGTTTGAATGGACGCCCCAATGTGAACAAAGTTTCCAGACCCTGAAGGAGAAGCTCACCACAACGCCTGTTCTAGCTTTGCCCGATATCCACCAGGACTTTGTGGTCTATTGCGATGCATCTCACCACGGGCTTGGTTGTGTTCTAATGCAGAATGGGAAAGTCATTGCCTACGCTTCCCGTTAGCTTAAGGAGCACGAACAGCGTTACCCCACCCATGATCTCGAGCTTGCAGCTGTGATCCATGCCTTGAAGATTTGGAGGCATTACCTGATTAACAAGTGCGAGATCTACACCGATCACAAGAGCTTGAAGTACTTCTTCACCCAGGAAAATCTGAACATGAGACAGCGTCGTTGGCTTGAGTTGATTAATGACTACGATGTGGAGATTCTCTATCACCCTGGGAAGGCCAATGTGGTCGCCGACGCTCTTAGTCGCAAAAGCCATTGTCATGCCTTGTTCACCACCGCCTTGCCCAAGGAGTTGCAAGAGGGCATTAATGAGTTACAAATGGAGGTGATACCTCAAGGCCTGTTGAATGAGCTTCACGTCCACTACACCCTCATGGATAGGATCCATGAAGCCCAACGCCATTGCCCCAAAATTTGGGAGATACACGAGCTCCTGACACAAGGCAAGTGCCCAGAGTTCAGTGAGGATGAGCTAGGCACTTACTGGTACAAGGGCAGAATTTGTGTGCCTGTCGACCCAGCTATCCGCAACGAAATCCTATTAGAAGGACATGACTCCATGTATTGTATCCACCCAGGCAGTACTAAAATGTATGCTGATTTGAAGAGGAAATTTTGGTGGAAGAACATGAAATCAGACATTGCAGAGTATGTTGCTAGATGTGACACTTGCAAACGCATCAAAACTGAGCACAAGAGACCTGCAGGGTTGTTAAAGCCACTTGATATACCTGAATGGAAGTGGGATAGCATCTCTATGGATTTTATTGTGGGTTTGCCTTGAACCCAGAAGGGCCACGATGCCATATGGGTGATAGTCGATCGCTTGACTAAGGTAGCTCATTTCTTAGCCATCAAGACTGATGCCCGAATTGGCCAGCTAGCAGATCTATATGTTGAGAACATTCTCAAGCTGCATGGAGCCCCTAAAAGCATAATATCCGATCGTGGGCCGCAGTATACGTCCAAGATCTGGAAGGCCCTGAACAAGTCCATAGGGAGCAAGCTAGATTACAGTACCGCATACCACCCTCAGACAGATGGACAGACAGAAAGAGTGAACCAGATTCTCGAGGATATGCTTCGAGCTTGTGTTCTAAAATATGGGACTGATTGGGAGAAGAGCTTGCCCTTTGCAGAGTTCTCCTACAACAACAGTTACCAGGCTAGCCTCAATATGTCACCCTTCAAGGCTATTTATGGAAGGCCATGCAGAACACCCTTGATGTGGTCTGAAACGGGTGAAAGATCATTCTTTGGCCCGGCCACCATTAAGGAGGCTGAGGAAGGAGTCGCCCAGGTGCGAGAGAATCTAAAAATTGCCCAGAGCCATCAAAAGAGTTATGCCGACAAGAGGCGCAGGGACCTCGAGTTTGAGGTAGGAGACTATGTCTATCTCAAGGTATCCCCGCTTCGAGGAACTGTCAGATTCCATGTGAAGGGAAAGCTAGCACCAAGGTATGTGGGACCGTACAGAATCAGTGAAAGGATTGGCAAGCTTGCCTACAGAATAGAGTTGCCCCCTCAACTGGCAGGAGTACACCCAGTGTTCCATGTGTTGCAACTGCACAAGTGTTTGCAACCGCTAGAGCATCCAATACCCGCAGAGGCACTCTATATTCAGGACACTTTGGACTACAGAGAGCACCCCATCCGCATTATGGGTAGAACCACCAAGGAAACCAGAAACTCCAGCACGCCATACCTGAAGATTCAGTGGAGCAATCACACAGAACGGGAAGCAACTTGGGAAAAAGAATCGGAAATGAGGAAGCTCTACCCCTACCTGTTTGAAGAGTAAGTTACACTCCTGAATCTCGAGGATGAGATTCTCATAAGGGGGTAGGACTGTAACAACCCTAGAAATCCGGTCACCAAAAATATGGACTTTCAAAATTTTTTCTAAAGATTACCAGTGTATGGTGGATGTCATGTAGGAAACCGCCAATAGATGCACAAATAGCACCCGACGTTAGCCCGAGCATTGCATTTAATTACCAGAGAATGTTTTGCCTCTTATTCGATTTTATGTGATGACTAATAAAATCGAATTAACCTTTTATCAAATGTATATATATGCCTGCTAACTCCGGAAATGGACCCATCATGACCTAGAGACCCTAGTGGACCCACCATGGTGTATACATCATGGTCACTAACCTCACTAACCTAGGGTTGCGGCTAAATTAGTTGCTTTGCAAGAAACAGAAATAGAAAAGGATTTTGGAAAATAGAAGGAAAAAAAGAGGAAACCAGCCTAGACAGTCCGCTCGCCCTGTCTCGCCCGCGCGCCGGCCTGCCTGAGCGCCCCGCTCATGGCCCGCGCAGCCGCATGGCCCAGCATGCGCCGCCCGCGCGCCAGTCCAGCAACACGGCAAGGCGGGCCATCAAGGCGGCCTAGCAAGGCCACAGCTCGCCGCCCGCACGCGCGCGCTGCCACACCGCTCGGCCCATCGGCAAAATGCGTGGCCCACCTGCCAGCTCGGCCCATCGGCAAAATGCCCGCCAGCGTCGCCCGCGCGCTCCTGCTGCCATTTTCGCTGACAAGCGGAGTCCACCTGTCAGCTTCCACCTTTTACCATTTCTATTCGCCGCGCATTGCGTCCGTCGTTCCAAAAGAAGAAACAGCGTCCTCCGCCGTCCGCTGCTCGCCCGTGACCCGCCACCGCGCCTTGCATGCCGTCCATCCTCACCTACCCGCGCCGCGCCTTCCCCCGAGCCCGAACCCTAACTCGCGGTCACACCTAGCCGCAGGATTGGCATCTGCCATCCTCGCCATCCGCCATGGCCGTCGGCCGCTATAAAAGGGAGGAGCGTCCGGCCTCCAGGGTTTCCCATGCCACGCAGTCGCCTTAACCGTGCCCACACCACACGCTTGCTGCTGCAGAGGAGAAGGGGTGAAGTGAGGAGAGGAGGGGGCGGGGAGGAGATGCCACCGGGAGCAGAGCGTCGTCGGAGCCGGAGCTGCGCACGCCGCTGACGTCCGTGCCGCCGGAGGAGGACCCGAAGCCGTTGCTCAACTCCACCAAGTCAATTGCGAGCTCAGCTTCTCCTTCCTTGAGCCGAATCGCGAGCTACGCCACCGCCATCGGGACAGCTCAGTGAGCTCAACTTCCATGGTCGCCGCTAGTGCATCGCCCGCGTTGCCACTCTGCTCTCCCCCTTTCTCTTCTTTAACTCGATCGCTAACTCCGTGTCATTCTAGAACACCTTTAGGGCAACCTCTTGGGGCCTGGCAACGACCACAGTGGGGCTACGCACCTTTGTGGCCCTGGTCGCCATGGCACCCCGGCCGCCAGAGTGCCGCCATGACGCTCGTCGTCGCACGCGCTTCGCCGAGCCTCCACTCACCACGGTAGGTAGGTCCAGGAGCTCCTAGCTGCTCCAATCGAGGAATGGAGGGGAGGATGGAGGCCAATGCCAGGTCTTGCCAGTGAATTAGACCCCACCGTCGCCGGATGCCGCCGTCGCGCCTTGCTGCCTGTCATCAGCCTGAGGGCCGATTTCCCCAAATTGGAGCACCCAGCCCCGCTCATTCAGTCCTGTGAGTCCAATGTGTTAGCCCAAGCCACGTCCCGCGAGCCGTAGCACACTGCCGCCACGACCTCACCGCCGGCCGCCACCGACGCGCGTGCACCGATGTGCCACGGGCCCGCATGCAAGCTTGAGCCCCGCAGCCGCCTCCGCCAAGCCTCTGTGCAACCCTAGCCGCAGCCCCGCCTGGCCCACACCGCTCGTAGCCGCTGCTCGCCTGCACGTCGCCGGCGATGTGCCGCGCCAGCCGCCGCGCGTGCAAGGCAGAAGGGGAAATCCCCCCTGGTGCACCACGCCCTCCATGTGGGGCCACGCTGGGCCAAACGTGGACAGCCACGCAGGCCACCTGTCTACGGTCCACCATAGACCAAGCCCAGCCAGATAGCACCGTGGACTCGGCCCGATGGAGATCCAACCCGCCACGCGGCCCACCTTCCTGCTCGACACGTGTCCGGGCCGAGCCGGCCCAACCCGGCCCAGATCCAGCCCTACCCAGGCCCGTTAAGGCCTGGTTGAGGCCCGGTCGACGTTGACCGTTGACCGGTCAGCATTGACCGTTGACCTAGCCCCACTTGTCAGTGACTAGATCCATGGGCCCCACCTGTCAGCCGCTGACTGAGTCCCCCGTCAGTGCTGACATCAGCATGACGTCAGCATGACGTCATCCAGACACAGACCCCGCGCCAGTGCTGACGTTAGCATGACGTCAGCACAGCTTCAGCTGCACTGTGCCCGCACGCCACGTGGCCCAATCAGAAGCCGCCACGTGTTAGCCTCTGGTTAATCCGCCCTTTTTCTTTTTTCAGAAAATAGGATAAACTTTGAAAATTCATAACTTCTTCATACGATCTCTAAAAATATGAACTAAGTGTCTAAATTTTCATAAAAATGAGCTCTACGTGATAGGCTTATGTATGAGTGCATTTGGAGTTATTGAATTTCATTGCTTCTTTGTGTTGACTCTATAGGAGCCGCTGACGCGGCTATTATGTCTCGTTTCAGAGGAGGATCAGCTTGAGGAGGAGGACTACGAGTACGAGGAGGAGCTCGGTGACGACTACGCAGGTGCCACACCCCACCCAACCTCGTAGATCCTATTACGCATGGCATAATATCTAGCTTGCTAGTGCTTTAATTATGGATATCACCTGATGATAGGTTGCATGGTAGAACTGCTTGATGAGCCTTTACCTTGTCGCAACCTTACTCCTGCACACCTGCTGATAGGCTAGACGCTTGCTTATTTTACTTATGATGCTTTACTTCTACTACGCTTATATCTGTGTGATGATGATGCATGGTGGAGAGTATGGTTATAAGGATAAGGCACGTGGTGCCACTTTTACACGGGGAGAGTGCTGCGTGCGTTTTGGGTGTGTGGTGAGGGTTGAGTCGATCGGACAAGATTATACGACAAGCCTGTGGGCGAGTCTTGCCGGGGAATGTGTTCTGGGCATTGTCTTGTGAGGTGCTTGTGGCGGGCACATTGTGAGGTATAAGGAGATCTCGGGGGTGAGAACCTTTGTGGAGCGAAGCCCCGGGTAGGAGGTGCTATTGTAGCACGGACTATTGTAGTCCCAAAGGGAAGATAATCCTGTCTGATCCCCCTAGGACCTGACATCTCTTGAGGACCGGAACCTTGGGACTTACGTGCTCACCACTCGCTCTTGTATGGGCGGGAGACGGATGTCTGACTAGCTAGGACGGTGCCACTACTACTAGGTTGTTAGCAGATAGTGTCAGGAGGTACAGGCGTGGAGACCCACACCCTCCTTAGACAGCATAGTGACCACGGGGGCCCGGTACTATGTCTCACAGTCTCAGTGTGCCGGTGGTACCTATCTAGGATGTCCCAGTACTGAGTGGTAGGGTGGCATCGCACCGGTTAGAAAGCAGCTAAAATCAGCTTAGGTGGGCACCGCCGATGATAGTGATCTTGTGGTTATGGGAGTACACGCTCTGCAGAGTTTATGAATCTATATATATAGTCCGCGAGCCACTAGTATGGCTTTTTCCTAAGACCCACGCTTCTCGAGAGTAGTGAGATGAGTCCTTCTATATCTTCCCCTGGTGTTACTCTTTCGGCTGCGAGCCGCTGAGACAGGCTCCGAGAGGGAGTTGGACCTGTCGACTGAGTGCGAGAGGGTGAGATGTGTGTGATGGTGATGAAATGGGGTGGATATGTGGATGAGATGGGTTAAAACTTGATGAATTATATTATATAATGTTGGTCACTACTTGCATAGGAAACCACAGCCACATATTAGGTCGATTTGATTACATCCTTTGCATCCCACTAAATACTACATAGCGAATGCAAAGCATAGGGTGGGAGATGTGGCCAATACAAATCGTACTGAAAATTTATTTGGCAAGTGAGCCCGACTACGACTATGACGATGAGGAGGAGTAGACGTCTCATTCCTACGCTCAGGCTTCTTTTGGAGATGTTTTGTACTTCCGCCTTCCGTAGCCGCTCCAGAGGCTACTGCTACTCTGATGATTCCGCCAGTGTGGCGGCAAACTATTTATGTAATTCCCCCTAATTGTACTCTTTTATTCAATGTATGGATCCTGTATCGACTGTTGCAGGATAATGAGATGGTTCGATGCATCGAACTATTATATTATCCGCCATTCTGTGCATTTTCCCTTTGTGGAAAATTGAGGATGTTTCAGATATAGTTGGATATACCTTTACCATGTGATAAGAATATCATAGGAATCTACATCACTCGTTGACCTTCCAAGTTAACAAGTTATATATCTTAAGTGACCTATCCCTAGGTGTTATATTGCATAAATCCTATGAATTCAAATATATTGTTTATCCCTGCTATAGTCTAGTTGGTTTACTAAGTTAGTAGATACATGATGGTGAATTATCAGATTCTTTAACCCATGCTTCCCTATGGTAAAATATAAATAATGATACCTGGATACTTCCGGTAAAATGCTACAATGGTATTTTCTGTGCACTTGCGGAATCCTTTATATTTTAGTTGCACTTAATTTATATCAACACACTCATGAGTTGAATGCAACACTGAATTCCACCATGCTCTATTAGCTTCAGTAACTTGCTTGGCCCAATAGCAGGACAGGAGTACAGCTGATTTGTCACTCCTTGCAATGTCACCTTTTTCTTTTTCACAGTGACTTTCATTTGCTTTGTCTTGTAATCCACCCACAATGGGCTGACAGCCTCTAGCCAATCTTCTCCCAACACCATATCATAGCATTTCAGGGCCAAGACTCTAGCATCTGATGTGAATTTATGCACATCCACCCACCAACTAAGCTCAGGTATGTGCTTATCACAGGTCATATGTCCACCATTAGCAGCTCTAAAGGCACTGGGCTCACAATCTTTAGTCTGCAACCCCAGGGTATGAACCAAAGTATCACTGACAAAGGTGCCAATGCTCCCTGAATCCACCAGGACCAACACTTGTTGTTTGCCAATTCTAGCCAGTAATTTCAGAGTCTGTCATTTCTGGTGGTGATTCTTGACAAGGACCTGGAGCATACTATTAGGTTCCACCACTTCTGCAGATGTGTCCTCTGAATCATCAGCAGAGCATCCATCTAGTGCATTCCACAACTCATCCAGCACATGTAGTGGGACTTGATCAGGACATGTATGAGTTGTGCTCCACTTGCCCCCACACTTGAAACATAGGCCATTCTTGCGATGGTACTGCTTCAGTGATGAGATCTTGTCATCGACTTCAGTTCGTGGAGGCTTGTTCATGTTTTGTCCTGCCCAAACTTCTCTTGCCTGACAACTGGCTTCCCAAATTGCTTGCCCTATTTGTGTGCATTGAGCTCTTCTCCGTACAGACTACCAAGGCACTAGCCATGTCCACATCTAGTGAGTGGTGTAGAGTAATGGCCGCCCTGATTTCTTCTTTTAACCCTGACATGAACTTGGTAACAAAAAACACATGATCATAGGATGGATTGTATAACAGCACGCCATGAGCTAGGTTCTCAAACTATGGTACTCCTCTACCGACCCTGTTTGCTTCAGGGTCTCCAGCTTGCGCAACTGCCTCTAGTACTGATCCTTGTCATACTTGGTGAACACCAATTCACAGAGCTTGTCCCAATCTGTGATATGGCCATGGCGTTCAATGGATTGCAACCACGTCGCCGCTGCACCTTTGAAATTGAGCGCAACCCACTGTGTTCGCATGGTTGGATGAATGCCATAGACCTCAAAAAATAGAACACAATGATCACGCCAAAGCCACGGATTGTCACCATCGAAAACGGGGAAGTCAATTTTGGGAGCAGGTGGTGGGCGTGATGAACTTGCATGATCCATGTCAAATGCATACGGAGTAGGGAAGCTGTGTTCCAGAGGCATACCCGTGATCGGGTGCAGCGGTGGAGCGCTTGGGACTCGACAGCAAACAACCCGGTGATCCTGAGGCTGGCAGTGCCCGCTGGGCGATTGGGAGGTTGAACCTGACGCCGGTGCAGCGTTGAGGTCGAACCCGCCATGGTGAGTCGGCACCATCCCAGTCCCCGAAGCTTGGTACGACAGCACCACCACAGGCGACGGGCGCGTCGTCGGAGGTGGTTGATGCAGGGTGGGCGCGGGCGTGGGTTGGTGGAGTGGCAACTGCGGCAGAGGTTGCAGCAGCGTCGCGCCGTGAACTCCCGTCGTCGGCGATGGTGGCCGCGCCTCCAATTGTTGAATCCGCTGTGTCACTTGCTTGGATGTCTCCATCATCTTCCCCATGGAGGTGTCCGCGATGGTGTGCCACGCTTGCAGGTCATCGAGCTTGTCGAGGGCGGTCATCACCAACTTCTGGAATCCTTCGAACTGCATCGACATGTCCTCGACGCCAGCGAGCTGCTCGAACACGGATCCCACCGCCTTCGCGACCTCCTCGAGCGATGCCGCCATCTCGAGCTAGATCTCCGTAGGCCGCTTCGGAGGCGCCAGCCCGAATCGAATGAACCGGAAGAAAAAAAATTTCCCCACCGATTCAATCGGCTCTGAATACCAAATGTAACGATCTAGCTTGGGATTTGAGAAAAACTGGGATGAACTGGCTCACTTTATTGATTTCAGAGATAATGTTTGATACGATGATGTGGTGATTTCCCGCAATTGAACAGCTAACTGGACTAACTACTTGCTAATCGAACTATGGTTCCTGATTGTTCGTGCTTGCTTCGTGTCAACGACACCTCCTCTTATAGCGTGCCGCGGTCTGTTGTCGGTTCAGTAACCGTAACCGCCCTTGGTGTCTGGGCCCATATGTCAGCCCATGACAGATAGGAGGAGGCCATTAGTTTGGATACCATGGGTGTATTTTACTCATATTTTAGATTTTGCAACAATGCATTAAAACAATAGAACGAGTAGGAAATGTGGATTTCTTCTCATGCAAATTTATAAGCCAGGACAATTAGTCCATTTTTCACATGTGCGAACTGCGAGCTTGTGACTTGTGTTTGTAGTGGCCTCGCCTTTTCTAGAAAAAATAGGACGGAGGCGGCGTAGGTAGAGTTGCACAAGGAATAATGTAATTGATTTGATTCGTGTATGGATATGGGACAAGTTATTAGAGATGACGATCCTATCATATTGCTCATGATTGTACTACCATTTCTTGCTATGATATATGCTAGATTTCTTTTACATGGATC
The DNA here is from genome assembly GCA_023333625.1 of Bothriochloa decipiens. Lineage (NCBI taxonomy): Eukaryota > Viridiplantae > Streptophyta > Magnoliopsida > Poales > Poaceae > Bothriochloa > Bothriochloa decipiens. Next base: position 683,099 of record CM041636.1, on the reverse strand, counting down.
GATCACTTGAAGCTAGCATATATCCATATATAGCTAGACAGAGAAATTTAAGACGATGTAGCTAGCTGGGCTGGCGAAGTCCGTCCACCTAATCGACTAGCAGCGCACCATGCAAGTGCTCCGCTCACCGGCTCCAGCTCCAGCAAATTAAGGCCTACAACCAAATCATATTATTAGCTACTAATAATAGTATATTTGGATGATATGGCTACAATATTAGCACCCGAAAATGCCATATATATGCCCAAAAAGTATAGAAGCGCTCAGCGAGAGCCGGAGTGGAGACAAAGGGGCCCTATTTTTGTTTGGAATCATTTCAAGAGAAATGGGCTCCATGCCCATGGACCTTCTTACGAGTAATATGAAGCCCAGCAATAACCGTATGGGCTGCCATCGCGGTTACATTGGAGGCCTTACAACTGCGGGCTAAGGACTCCTTGGAAGCAGATGGGAGGTAGCTGATAGTGACAGCAGAAGCATTTCAGCTTCAGCTGGCAATCTATATGCGTCATGCGATGCATGACTCATCCGGAGCCGGAGAGGGAGGTGTTCAACAACACATGCCCCATCCTTCGATCAGACCGTTCCACATGAATTGTATCACTACACAGCTGGCTGCCATTTTATTCATTGAGTAGCATATACAGCAAGAGAAACCATTCTGGGCAAGCACTCTGATCCAGAGCTCCTCACCAAACCATGCATACTTGCCGAGAATACATCAGAGATTCAGAGTCACAGGGATGTACATGCTTATCATGATCGAGTTGTATATATATAACCAATAAATATGGCACACCAATGGAACTGATTACAATATCAATAAATGGCCCTACATAAATAAATCTTCCCCTGTTCTGGAACTCTGTTCTCCATCTCATTCTGACTCCCACAGTAAAATCGACATAATAGCAGTAGTAGCAGTAATTCCTTGATGCACACAAAGAATAGCCAACTTCGAATAATCTATGTACACAGCACAGGGATCCAAGGGGCGTGTCTTGCTGTTAAGTTGCTCCTCCATGTCAGTCGATTGGTGGACACGACTTGCTGCTGTTGCATGCTCTTTAAAATGAGGAGCAGAGACGCCCAAGCCGCCGGCGACCTTATAATTAATTATATAATAAAGAAGAAATCATCAAAGTTCGCTCAATAAAAATTCAAATAATTCGGTCAAACTCTGCTTACAAGTTGTCAGCAGCTTATTGTATAAATTTGGACCAATTTTAAAGACAATGCAACTCATGGCGTGGATGGAAACGAAACGAGAGCCATGCATATATGAAAGAAAACTCTAGTGACAAACGTAGGAGCCAGGCAATGCTCAAAGGAAAAAGTCGCCAAGGAGAAAGCGAGCACCAGAGAGGCAGTGACGCCAGGAAGCCATGGAGAACACAAGAGCTATATATGTCAAAGAATCGTCATAATTCAGTAAGATTTCGGATGTATATTATCTGCTAACTCGGTATAAATTAGCACGTAGTGAGCGTTTAGCATACATGTACGGCGGCATGTCCGCCCAAAGACATGCAAACACAAGATTTATGAGGGGAAAGATTGGTGCGTACCTTTATGACGAGAATCTAGAAACCTAGCACTCACGAGGCCTGTGTCCAGTGGCTGCTGCGGAGCTGAAGGGAGCGATTTTATACCTGAGCACATCCAAATTTGAAGCCCAATAAGAGATGAGTATTCTTGTGGTTCTGGCCCACTGGGCATGGATGGCAGGCTTTTGCAACTGGCCAGACTCAGGGTTTCCAGTGCTGAGAGATCTGTGATGCATAATGATTCTAGTGACCGCAACTCCGGACAGTTCATAATTATTAGATACTTGAGTGTATCCAGTTGCCCTGATATGAACCGTACTTTGGAGCAATCTTGAATATTTAGTTCCATGAGGGAGGAGGGAAGATTGGCAACCTCTGGCCAGACGTGGTGACAGTCCCATATTGTCAGAGATTCTAGAGATGATGGAAGGATGCTATGCGGGGCCACTGACGGTGATGCCTTCACGTCATCAGTACTACTAGCCTCTTGATTCAACTGTTGCTTGCCGCATAGGGAAACGAGCTTGCAACATCCTCAACATCCATCGTCTTGAGAGCAGGGGAGTTGAAGACATCTATCAGACTTTTACACTCATATATCTCGAGAGTCTCCGGACGGGGCAAAAGTTGGCTCCTTCCTGATATTTCCTGGTCTGGAACATCTTCTGCTGCGTATCCAATTAGATTATTGCAGCTGCGAACCCATAGCCTCCGCAAGGAAATCAAGCTTTGGAATACTTTCTCCGGCCAGTGCACAAGATCATCGCAGCTATCAATTATCAGATCTTGTAGCTGGCCAAAACAAACCCACACTGACAGTGCACGTGGTTGGAAGAACAAACTGCAGCGGTGTAGTTGCATATCTACCACAGACAACGGATGGTCCCATTCCACCTTGCCATCCAGCTCCACGCCCTCCAGAGACAAACTCGACAATGACATCATGTCTTATTCCTGCCAGCAGAGAAATCTGTTGATTTGCTTCCCTCAAAACCAGTTGTTTGAGCTTTGGTGCCCTAGGTAGAGTTGTTAACATTGGGCATTTCTTGATAACAACAATCTTAAGCAAAGGGAATAGTGCATGCTCTTCAATTTCAAGGTTAGCCTCCCATCTCTCAAAGCTATATAAATCTTTCAATGTGAGCTTCTTCAATTCTGGAATTGCTGACCGGACCACCGTACAATCTCCGCCACCATATGGTTCTCTGAGCAACAGCGATGCTTCAGGCAATGCTGCTAGATTTTTACATCCATTAATGTGCAATATCTCAAGCTGAGGAAATGCTATTATACCTCCATCTATTGCCTCCCAAAATCCATCAAAAACGTGAAGATTAACTAACTTAAGATACTGAAGCTTTCCAAATGTGGAGGATGTACAACTACTACACAAGAATTGCAATTTTACCAATCCTTTCAAATGAAGAAGTTGTAGTTTTGCTAGCTGCTCCAATTGAGGAAGATGCTCTACATTGCTGCAATTAGATAGCCGAAGCTCAACTATGTTTTTCAACATACCCATCCATGAAGGAAAACTGGTGCCACAATAGGAATATATTTCTAGAGCTTGCAGTCCATCATGAGCTTTAAGACTCTCTAGCACCTCATGACATTGTTGTTCCTCCTCCTTACCACTTGTCCACTGTAATGATAGTTGTCTCAGTTCCTTCTTGTTTTGAAGGTTGGCTGCTTTCGCATTTCTTCTCCCTGCCACATTTTTGAGCTGCTTTATCATTAACGAGCCACCAATATCTAAATCTTTTAGCTCTCCAAGACTGCTACAATTCAAGCCACTTCCCACTACAAACCATGTAATGGTTCGAAGCGAGGTGATTTGCCCAAGCTCTGGGGGCATGCACTCCAACTTCAAGCACCCATCTGTATAGAGATGATGGAGGGCAGTCATGTACTTCATTTGCTTTGGAAGTCCTTCGAGTCCCCGGCAGCCAGAAAGGTTAAGTGTTTGAAGACTGTACATGATGCTTATGTCTTCTGGAAGTGCTTCCATTTCATTAGGTGAGAGATCAAGGTACCTAAGGTGGCATAGATGCTTTGGTTTTATTGACATCTTTACTGTTAATTCTGGCACAGAAAGTGCTCGAAGAGAACCAAAATCTGATGCATGTAGCACATATTCATTGTAATAATAACAATATCTATCAAACATCATTGTTTGTATAGGTGGAGACGTTTCCCTCATAGTAACAAATAAAGAGTTTAATTTCTTTTTGTGTTCCCTTGTTTGAAACAGTATATGTCGGGCAGCACTAGGAAGCAACTCACCACTTTCAACAAATTCATCAGTTATACAAAAACAGTCCTTTTCTGAAGCAGACAGTGCAACATCATGCATGAGGTCATGGATCTTCACAAAAGTTGTAGAACTATACCCAACGTATCTTTGCTCCTCATACTGGAAGAATGACCTTGAAACCATCTCATTGACAATCCGTTTACCCATGGTTTCAGCAGATACAATGTTTTGATCTGAGATATAGCCATTGGCCATCCATAGATGGATAAGGCCGTCCACATCAATTTGACACTTTGGATACATAGCATAAAAAGCAAAGCATTGTTTCATGTGAGTTGGCAAGTCATTATAGCTGAGCTTGAGTATAGATAAAATTTCACTTTCATCATCGTATATTCTACTTTGAAGTAATATCTCCTCCCATTCTTCCTTAGTGGGCTTGTTACGCAATACAGACCCCAATGCTTTGGCTGCCAATGGAGATCCAACACATCTCTCTGAAATCGGGCCAACCAACTTAACTAGCTCCTCTGGCTTAGTCTGTTGCAAATTGAAAGCTCTTGTTTCAATGATTTCATGTATGAATTCTATGTCCAAAATTGCCACATCATGGTATTTACTTTTCCATGAGTTGTTGGCTACTGTACCCATGAATTCAGCTATTTCTTTATCATGAGTTGTTGTCAATACGGCACTACGGCACTACCGACACCACCTTGTTTAAGACATGCCTTGAACTTTTCCCATTTGTCAACATCCTTATTCCATACATCATCCAATACAAGAAGATACCTAGTAAGAATATTTTCTTTTCTGTTAGTACCATTCTATGTGCTCTAAGAAGACACGAAAAGTAGTGATGCAGACTGCATATCTCTAGAACAACAAAAAAAAGGTTAGAGCTAATGCCATTTTTGATGCAGGTGGGGTGCGGAGGGTGGGTTGGCCTATATGGGATTGCATATTGGTAGAACACAGTAGTAAAGAAAAACATGATTGAGATAATTAGACCCGTCTTTTTGTGCTACTTTATTTGTACAAACAACGCACAAACTTATTTTAGCAAAAAAAAAAATTCTATAGGGGTACATAATATGTACATGACATGGCGTACTGGGTGTTCAGAAAAAATAAATAAAACATATAATAAAAACACGATAGAAGGTGAGAGTTGAATTAGCAATAATACCCCTTTCCACTAACAAGTTCCTGAAGCTTGTTGAATGCCTTCTCAGGGTTTGTCGCTGACTCATTATCACATATCTCGCTGGCAAGCTTACAGACATTAAAATTATTTGAGACACACACCCACTTTAATAGCTGGAAATGCTCCTTGACCTGAGGGTCGTTGTTGTAGATGAGTTGAGCAAGGGTGGTCTTGCCCAGTCCTCCCAGTCCAACGATGGGAACGACTAAGAGATCACCACTGCTGCTAGCCTGATGATCGAGCAATATCTCAACAATTTTCTTCCTCTCCTTATCTCTTGATCTTCTAACAATATTTTCGGGATCCACAATAATGGAATCCCTCTCACGCCACTCCTTGTGTGCTGGTGCAGCCTCGACCTCAAGCTTGTTAAATTCAAATGTGTTCATTTCTTCCAAAAGGACCTTGAAGGCGTCGACAATCCTGCAAAGCCTATAGGCCATCCTGATACGGAATGCAACACGATTGTGAGTAGGGAAGAGTTTTACTTGAGCAATAACGCCAAGCTTTGTGATGTGCCCATTCTTCTTGGCTTGTCGGCGGAGCGCCTCGTACTCGAAGTCATCAAAGACCTCATTCGCCTCATATGCTACCGTCTTGAGGTCCTCGAGCCATTTCTTCACTCCTCGGCGAGATGCCTGTTTCTCGACGTCAGCAATGACATCGAGGATGGTAGGCAGGCAGCTCATGAGGGTTTTGTGGCTCTTCTCCATGCCCTACATCACATTATACTGGTCCAGGAGAGAGTTGGACGCCTTCTTCAGTAGGGATACCAGTGGGGCGGCCACAAGGCTTGCCGCTAGTTCAACCATTGGAGCACAATCAGATCTCGCGAGAACGCATGCTTAGAGCACAAAGGGGAACACAATGGCATGCCGAGCGGCGAAGGAATGGTAGTCTGGGACAAAAGCGCCGGCTTTGGAGGAAAATAAGGGGTTGTTCCTTGCATTGATTTACTAGCTTGGGGTCAAGTGGCCAAGTGGATGATATATAGTATAGCCCTATACAAAAGTACGGCTGGTAGCTCTAGGTTGCCATTCGGTACGTAGTAGTTGGTCCATGGATATCGTCATTCGAGAGCTCGCACAACTGCTAACCACTGGAATTTTTTTGGACCTGACGGAGTAAACATTTAGCTCAGCCCGTCAGCAGGGCATCTTGATTGATTGTTGTGTCCTAATCCTAATAACATATACATATATGGTACTGTCACGATTCCTCAAAAAATATATGGTACTGTCACGGCTGGCCACGAGAGAGCATGCTAATTCAGCAAATGGAAATAATAATATAACAAAAAACAATAGAAAACGTGTACTTCATCAGCCGCCGTGGGTGTAAAACGAGTGGGGCCTGGCCTTCCTTACCAGACTAGTTTACCGTCCTTTTGATTGTAATTCGTAATCAAGTGGCAGTTGAAAATAAAGGGGTTCCTTGCATCAACTTCATAGCTTGGGGCCAAGTGGCTAAGTGGAGGCATATAGCCATATACAAAAGTACGGCTGGTAGCTCTGTGTTGCCATTCGGTAGTAGTTAGTCCATGGAAATCGTCACTCCGTCCGCGTCGCAACAGCCAACAGCTCAGCACTCGGAATTTTTTTGACCTGACCGAGTAGACATTTAGCTCAGCCCGTCAGCAGGGCATCAATGATTGATTATTGTATACTAGTAAAATATGTTGAGATAAAAGGCATTAACATGCCATAGTTAATCCCTCAACTTGTAATGAATCATGAGGATAACATCTACCAACAAACATGCAGCGAGAATTAACAATCACATGCACAATAGACACAGTAATTTATGTGAAAAACCTCCTCAATGTGAGGAGTAAAAACCACGGGACCAACTGATCCACTCTAAACTTCCACTATAATCAATAAAGGATACAAGGAGTCTTCTCTAGATCATCAGATGATTACACCAGCAGCAACACACCAACTAGAAATAACTAGTACAGACTAATATTAAGTGCAACCAACTGGTTGCAACTGGTTCAAACTGCAACCACAACCTTCACACAGAAAAATCATAGAATCTCTCCCACTTGGTAATCGGTTCGTATCTCTCAAACTACAGCTCCACTATGCACAAAATTTTGTAAGCAAGTAGATCCATGAGTACCCTAACCATTGACAAAAAATCATCTCAATTAGATACCGTTTGACCACCCAAACAGAACATCTAACAAAACTGCTCTGTGCAAAACTGTAGTGAAGCGAATTGATAAAACCCCCCTCAAATATAAACCTCTACTCAACCAATCCTCAAACTAACTCAACATACTCTAAACGAACACTATAGTAGATAACAAAAGCAAGAAAGAAAATGCATAATCAACAAGAATCAACAAAACAACTGGATATAAAATTAGTGAAGGATATGCATGCGTTTCCATCTTTATGAATCATCAAGAGATCCTCAATGTACAACATTGATTTATCTAATCTTGATAAAACATACAAGCGCGGTGCCATCTGCCATGTCAGATGCATATCAGAAGAGTTTGCAGTCTTCGCAGTCAGACCAAGAGCATATGCACAACTTTTATACATACTTAAATAATGAATCCATCCACTAACCCAATACGACGACACCAGCAGCCAATTCTTTTCACCATCCATACATGAACACACCAATGGAATTTGGGTTGATCTGGATTGGGTGGATGGATGTTTACTGGTTCAGAGGAGGGCTGCCACTGGTCCCACGACCACCAGGCCGCAGCAAGACGCGCATGCTATGGACACAGGCCGCACCGCGGCTCAACCACTAGGCCGTCACGACGGAAAACTGCTAGTCATGATAGGGTTTGGACATTAGCAAGTGCTTTCTTTTTAATTCTCGACATTAGCGAGTGCTGATTGACTAGTGCTGAGGCGTGCCAGAAGAAATCTGAGCGCTAGGGAAAGGCGGCGTAGAGCGACACAACAAGATGCCCCAGGCGGGCAAAACTGGGCCTCGTGACCTTGGGCTCCGAGCTTGGGCCATGAGAATTTAAGAGGGACAAAATAGGTTTTCTAGGCCATGCCAAGGGCCGTGGTCCTAGCGCAATATCCGCCCGGCCTGCCGCCCCATGTTAGGCTTACTTTGGCAGCCACTGGCTGTTTAACCCAGGGAAATGATCGGGTGGGAGGGAAATTTTTGGACAAGCCAATCCCCATCCACCTGCTGGAGACTATCCCCGCATGGGGATAGAGAAACTCCAATGGAGCCCTTAAATAGGTTCCTATTGTAATTTTAGGGGCTCGAGCAAAAAAAGCTACTTCAACAGGGTCTCCTATATTGAACTCCTATTTTAGGAGAGCTCCTAAATTTTAGTTTCAGGCCACCAGGAATAGTAGGAGTTGGGCTAGAGTGATAGGATAGGGTGTTATCCTAGAGTTAGAGTCTATTTTAGGCCCTATGATATGCATGCCAGTATGCAAATAAAAAAAATAGGAGCCCTATTTGTATGCTAGGCTGGAGTTGCTGAGCAACTCCAGCCCACCTCCTAAACAGGGCCCTATTCCAAATCTACGGACTTGCACCAAAAAAATCAACTCCAACCCACCTCCTACTTGGGCTCCCATTTTAGGAGAGCTCCTGAAATTTAGTTTTGCCCCCCTAGCTACAGGAGGCCCCAATCCCCTCCGCCCCGACGCGTCGTCCCCGCCCACGACATGTCCTCCCCGCCGCGGCGGCCGCGTTGCTGCCCTCCCGCCGCCGCGGCCGGCACTCCTCCACTGTCGCGCCTCTTCCCGCAAGCGGCCGCCACCCCGCCACTCCTCTTCCCGCACGCGACCGCCGCTCCTGTCCATACACGCCGCCGCCGCTGCTCTGAACACGCCGCCGCCACCCCGCCGCGCAAGAAGAAGCCCCGGTCCCGGTCCGTCCCTGTCGCGGCAGGCTGTCCTGGTCCCGGCCGCAACCCCGTCGAGCAGAAGAAGCCCCGGTCCCTGTCCTAGCGGCGGCGCCCTTGTCGCTGGATCCATAGGCAGAGGAGGATTCGCCGGTTGTGCTCCTATGGACGGCAGTGCGTCAGGAGGATTCTCCGGAGGCGGGCTGCCTCCCCGTCCAACGGTGTCTACCACGCGACGTCGTCCTGCATTCGTCGCGCCGCATCCTTGTCCTGCCACGTCCTGTCCCGGCGGTGACAGCAGCGGCAGCAGGATGCCATCTCTCGGCGGCGGCCGCAATGGTGGCAAGATGCCTTCTTCGAGTGGCGTCGGCGGCGTCGGCTTACCTCGTCGGCTCCTCCACGCCCCACCACCAGTCGGCCCTCAAGCGTTGAGCTTCACAGATCCTCACGCCGCCACCTGGGACGCCGGCAGAATCACAACATCACCAACATCACCGGCCGAAGTCTACGAGGTCGCCGGCGACGACTTTAGCCCCAACCATTGGACGCCAGACTACTCGGTGAGTTGATGAAGTCTACTGATAGCTACCCTGCCACTTAGCTTGTTTTGGGAGTGATGAAGTTCTTGATACTTTCTGCTATGGACAGGAATGTGTGTAAACTTGTTTCTTGATAATGCTAGTGAAGTAGGTGTTGTTCAGACTTCATAGCGGTGTGTGGAAGACCATATTGTTTGTCATGTTTGAATGCTTGATGTGTTATCTGCAAATGTTCTATGCACCTGTAATTTTATTGTGAATGAGGGCTGTTGGCATTGCTTTAGATATGTGAACTTATTTATCTCATATTCAGTGAAGGTGAATTTGGTGCTTTCTGTCATTTTTGCAAGCCATGCTAATGCTTGATTTTATCAGTTCTTGTGTGAGCTTACATGAACACAACCATTACAGCAGTTCTAGCCATAACTTCTTTAGATATGCTACTACTTGCAATTAGAATGTTTTTCTTCCTCTGTCTATCTTGTCCTCTTATTGGGTTTACTCTTTGCATGATACAGACTTTTTTTATCAGTTCTTGTGTGTCCAGCTAGCCATTCAACAGTGAACAAACTCTGTTAAAATGGATGAATGGTCCAGTTTGTATGGAGTTAGAATGATTGGATGCTTGTAGTGGAGGTCTGAAAACTGAATGTTCTTTGCTTTTAACTGTATGGAGTTACAATGATTTGATGCATGCCCAATTTTCTCTTTCCATGCCCACTTACAGCTTTGATAGCTTTTCCGATTCATTGCATTTGTCTTACCATTGATAAATATGGTCGTTTCTTTGCAGCAACCAAGGTCTTCAAGTGCAGGATATTACACAAACATACTGACACAGGAAGAGGATGATGATCTGGAATTGCTGAATCAACGGATTGTCACTCCAAGTACCGGCGGGAAAGGAGCATCCAAGCGAGGCAGTAACTACACTGGTCTTGAAGATGTGCAAGTTTGCAAATCCTAGATTCATATCAGCAATGACCCTATCATAGGGAATGATCAGTCAGGGAAAACCTATTGGGAGAGGATCGCAAATGATTTCCATAGCAACAGGGACTTTGAGTCCGATAGGACTCCCAATTCACTGGAGCATCGCTTTGGAATCATACTAAAGGAGTGTATGAAATTCCAAGGCTTCTACGAGGAGGTCCAGCGTCGTCATCCAAGTGGCGTCCCATATCAAGAACATGTATGTGATCTTGCACTTGGTTCATCCCATATGTTGTGACTGCTATGTATCTAATCGCTTTGGAATCACTTGATCTTTGTTGCAGCTGGCGAATGCCCATGCAAGGTATTCCAGAAAAGCGAACGGCAAAAAATTTCAATTTGAAGAATGTTGGCTTGTGATGAGGCATACTCAGAAGTTTGAATCAGCACTTGAAGGAGGCAGCAAGAGGCCGGCCAAGTCCAGAGAGCTCAACCTCTCCGTAGGAACTCAGCAAGAGGGCGATGAGTCAACCGCCCAAGGCCAATCGAGCTCCTCAAACCCTTCTTCCAAGACAACCCAACCTCTGGGTAAAAGGCAGTCCAAAGAGAAGCTGAAAAGAAATGAAGAAGAGGATGAGTACAAAGATATGATGAAAAATCTGTTGGTAATGAAGACCGAGGAACATACAATGAAGAAACAAAGGTGGGAGAAAGAGTTGATGCTCGAGGAGCGGAAGCTTAAGATGGAGGAGGACCGGCTGCTGTGGGATATGGAACAAAAAGTCATGTTTTGTGATGTGAATACCTTGGACAATGATCAAAGGGTATATGTCAAGGCAAAGAGAGCGATGCTTGCCAAGGCAGCGAGTGCTAGTGTAGGTGAGACACCTAGTGGTGAGAGTGTAGTCTAGGTTTGCTGAGAGTGGAGTCACTTATATGTCAACTTATTTATCTGTATTTCCCATAGTACTTTGATGGTGATGTGAACTTATGTCAACTACTATTATCATTGTCATTGACATACTATTATGCTGTGGCAAGTTATGTTGTGGCAAGTTATGTTCCTTTACTGTTGCAAACACATATGTCAAATTATGTTTGTTTTGTGCATCATATTGGGATCTCATATTCATATTCACACTGTATGGTGCTTACTTGATCTCATATATGGAAATGCCAGCTGATGTAGAGACTTAGTGGAATCATAACTTGCTACCTAGAACTATGAATTGCCCACAAGTGCTCAACAAGGTCATCTCGAAGTCTCTCATGTACAGACCTATCCTCAATCTCATCATGTATCTTCAAGAAGTCCTCTAGCACAAGCGGATTACGACGCTGGTAGTCCCTAGGTTGCAACACAGGAACACCCCCCTCCTGATGGTAGTTAAAGTCATCTTCCTCATCTCGCTCATCCTCAATTATCATATTGTGCAAGATTACACAAGCTTGCATTATGTACCAGAGGTCCTCCTTGTCCCACATTCTTGCAGGACCCCGCACTATTGCAAAGCGAGCCTGGAGTACCCCAAATGCTCTTTCAACATCTTTCCTCGCTGCCTGTTGTGCCATTGTGAAGTGGATTTTCTTGTTGCCCTGTGCTCTTTAAAAAGCTTTGACAAACGTTGCCTAAGCTGGGTATATCCCATCGGCAAGAAAGTACCCCATTGTGTACTTGTTTCCATTGACCATGTATTCCACTGGTGGTGCTATCCCAGATGTCAGACTTTGGAAGAGCGGAGAGCGGCGCAAGACGTTGATATCATTTAGAGAACCTGGAAGGCCGAAGAATGCATGCCAGATCCATAGATACTTTTGATGCAACGGCCTCAAGGATCATGGTCGGCCCATCTTCTTTCCCTTCATAGGCTCCTCTCCAACCTACTGGGCACTTGTCCCATTTCTAATGCATGCAATCAACAGAACCAAGCATACCAGGAAACCCTCTTGCACTATTCATTACCAGCAGCCTAGCTGTGTCTTGGGCATTGGGGGCCCTCAAGTATTCTTCACCAAAGACCTCAAAGACAGCCCTCACAAAATGCTTGAGACACTCAATGATGGTGCTCTCTCCCATCCTCACATACTCATCCAAAAAATCAGCCGAAATACCGTAGGCAAGCATCCGAACCGCGGCAAGAACCTTCTGTATGGGAGAGGCGCCAAGAGTTCCCATGGCATCGGGCTTTTGACGAAAACAGTCATCATGAGCCTCCACTTTATCCACTATCTTCAGAAAGAGCGACCTGGACATCCGAAACCTCCTTCTGAAATGTCTCTCACTGTATACACACTGGTCCGCGAAGTAGTCCTTGTAGATGCGATCGTGACCTCCCGCCATGTCGCGTGGCACTTTGCGGCGACCCGGCAACGACCCGCAAAACTTTCTCTTGCGCTTGTTTCTCTTGGATCCCTCAAGAAGACCAGCCATGATAAAGAGGTCGTCAACATCGGATTCGTCCTCTTCATCCCACCATCAACGAACTCTATCTCCAAACCTTGACATCTGCCATAGCAACAAAAAAGGGGAAAATTCAGTATAGAATCATAAAAAAGGGAAAAATCAGTATAGCAACAAAAAAAGCTGCTAATCTTTGAGTATACAATCATAAAAATTCAGTACTAAATAAATAGCATAATAATATTCATTGCTTCAACGTTCCATAGGCATATGGCAGAGGTGAAACATAGGACTTGCTGATTGACTGACTAGATTACCATATATTATCACATAACTTTCTTTCTAATTGCTGAAAAATATCTTCAATCATACACATTTGATGCAAGTTTACTAAGTAACAAACCTGCTTTCAGGTTGCTTCACACAAGGATTCAGCAAGATTGTATACAGCCAGAGTTAGAATCAGGGTCTTTCCAGTCAACAAAGCTCTGTATTTCATCTAACAATAAATCTCATGTGCAAAATGCACCAAAACCTAAGTGGAAAACCTGACCTTGGCAGCTTGGCCTCTGTCTATTGAAGTTTCCACTGCACACAATCATCAAAGTCGAGACTGCTCGAGCAATCAAACCATAGCAGCAGGGATTTCATTCAGGCATGAGCTCGGGGCACTCGGGACCGAGGGGGAGGACGGGGGAGGCACCGGGAGATTCCTCACCTTGGGGCGGTTCTCGTCGAGGTGATCTTGTCGGCGGTGAAGCGACGGCGGCGAAGATCAACGCGGCGGTGATCTTGTCGGCGGTGAAGCTCGGCGGCGGCTATGGTGCCTGCGCGAGCTAGGGCACGCGGCGGTGACGCAGGGGAGGGACGCTGGCCGCTGGTGTCAGGGCGGGGACGCACCACCGTCGTCGTCGACGCACCGCTCGTGGCCACCGCCGCCGCCGTCTCCCGCGACCGGCGCGAGCGGAGCAGCTCGTCGAGCGAGCAGACGGACTGGAGGAGCTAATTTTTGGGAAAAAAAAGATAGGGGCCTGATTTAGAGTCTGTGGCTGGAGTTGGGCTTCAATTTTGGCCCTCAAATTTTACAGGCCACATCCCAAATAGAAATGTAGGGGCCTGATTTAAGGCCCATGGCTGGAGTTGCTCTTACTTCCCTATCTCTATTTGGAAGTTTTCCCAGGTAGTTAATCACGTGTTGGTTAAAAACTGCTGGCTTAGACAAACCAACTCCATCCATGCACGAAGGATCATCCGATGATGCATATGTTTGATAATATAAAAAAGGCCACAGAATGTGAGTGTCCTCCAGCACCTCATGACATTGTTGTTCCTCCTCCTTACCATTTGTCCACTCTAGTGACAGTTGTCTCAGCTCTTTCTTGTTTCCCAGTCCAATTGCTTTTGCATTTATTTTCTTTGCCACATTTTCGAGCTGCTTTAGCATCAGTGAACCACCAATATTTAAATCCTTTAGAGCAACTCCAGCCCAGCATGCAAATTGAGGCCTTATTTTTTCCATTTGCATGCTGGCCTAGAAAAAATAGGGACCCAAAATTGCATCCAACTCCAGCCCAGCACCCTATCCAACAGCCCAACACCCTATCTTTTCCCAGTGGAGCAACCCCCGCACCGACACCGGCGCCCCGCCCGGACTGCCCGCACTAGCGCCCCGCCTGCTCCGCTCGCCGGCTCGCCCCGCGCGCCGCCTCGCCCCTGCAGTGCCACAGCCGCGCCACCGCACGCCACAGCCGCGAAGGCTGGCCAAGAAGGAGGGCACAAGGTGCGGCCCTGGACGCCGGCGGCAAATGCGGTGGCCTTCGACGGAGGAAGCCTGAGTGGTCCGGCCCGACTGCTGCTCGACGCCACTCACTTGGCCTCCCGACGTCGGCCGTCTGCCCTCCCGCGCGCCGCCTGCTCCGACGACAAGGTAGGGTCTGCCGTTTGCCCCCCACCTTCACTTGCTCACTGTTGCTTGCTTGTGTCTGCGGGAGTCTGATTGGTTTCAGTAATACAAAAGTGAGCTTCTTGCTTAATTGAGTACAAATGCGTCGTCCGAGCTCACTGTTGATTGCGTCTAGCAGAGTTGACGGAAGCTAGCAGCAACAACTGCCTGCCTTGCTTCCTTCCTGTTGTGGATTTTGGGATATGTTAGCAATTATGCTTGGAATTGAGCCTGAATTGGGTACAAATGCTGTCCATTTCATCTGTGCCTCAACAAAATTTCAGAAGAATGAAAGCAAAGTTTACTAAAAAAATATATCATTGAGTTGTCTAGGGATCAGACCAATTCAGTTCTAGACTTCTAGAGATTGTAGTGCAGGGGACTGATTTAGTTCAGCAATGCAATCTGTTTGGTGAGTGTTTGGAATAAAGAAAGTTAAATTGGGATTTCAGCAAGGAGTTCAGTGTTCAATTCTGCAACCAGAGAATAACACTTGTTTATTCAGCTTGATTCTGGCAAAGCATGTGCAGAGAATATATGCTTCTAATCTAGCAACTGAGATTTTGTACTCCATTTCGTGCATGCTAATTACTTGTCATCACTACTGGACAAACGAGTTTCTGTTTTGGTCATGTTGTGTTATAGAGTGTCTCTGAATTGGATGAGCCTCTAGCACTGCATTCTGCAGGTTCTAGCATTACGCCATTGAGCCTTTCCTGCTGTATCATATCACTTCAATGCTAGCTACTTATTACCTTGTCAGTTGAGTAGTGTTGCTGTTTGACCATCCTAGGTAATGGCACTGAGAAATTATACTTAGTATGTACTCACTCCTAACCTATTTCAGTTCCCAGTAAACTGAATGAATTAGTGATGAACTGCACATGCATGCAAGAACATATTTATCTTCGGATGGCAGATAACCAATGAGTCAACGATAGATGTAGGAGCTTGTGTTCCATTGGATCCATTTCATCTACTTGCACTTGCACAGTTCTTGTGTTGGGATAGATAAATAAAAATCTACTGGCTGTACATCTTATTCTATAGATATGTGAATTCAGAGATAGTGACTTCCCTTTTTTTGATAGTCAGTTATGCTACGGTAGGGATACATATCTATAGAATAAGATGTACAGCCAGTAGATTTTTATTTATCTATCCCAACACAAGAACTGTGCAAGTGCAAGTAGATGAAATGGATCCAATGGAACACAAGCTCCTACATCTATCATTGACTCATTGGTTATCTTCCATCCGGAGATAAATATGTTCTTGCATGCATGTGCAGTTCATCACTAATTCATTCAGTTCACTGGGAACTGAAATAGGTTAGGAGTGAGTACATACTAAGTACAATTTCTCAGTGCCATTACCTAGGATGGTCAAACAGCAACACTACTCAACTGACAAGGGTAATAAGTAGCTAGCATTGAAGTGATACGATACAGCAGGAAAGGCTCAATGGCGTAATGCTAGAACCTGCAGAATGCAGTGCTACAGGCTCATCCAATTCAGAGACACTCTATAACACAACATGACCAAAACAGAAACTCGTTTGTCCAGTAGTGATGACAAGTAATTAGCATGCACGAAATGGAGTACAAAATCTCAGTTGCTAGATTAGAAGCATATATTCTCTGCACATGCTTTGCCAGAATCAAGCTGAATAAACAAGTGTTATTCTCTGGTTGCAGAATTGAACACTGAACTCCTTGCTAAAATCCCAATTTAACTTTCTTTGTTCCAAACACTCACCAAATAGATTGCATTGCTGAACTAAATCAGTCCCCTGCACTACAATCTCTAGAAGTCCAGAACTGAATTGGTCTGATCCCTAGACAACTCAATGATATATTTTTTAGTAAACTTTGCTTTCATTCTTCTGAAATTTTGTTGAGGCACAGATGAAATGGACAGCATTTGTACCCAATTCAGGCTCAATTCCAAGCATAATTGCTAACATATCCCAAAATCCACAACAGGAAGGAAGCAAGGCAGGCAGTTGTTGCTGCTAGCTTCCGTCAACTCTGCTAGACGCAATCAACAGTGAGCTCGAACGACGCATTTGCACTCAATTAAGCAAGAAACTCACTTTTGTATTACTGAAACCAATCAGACTCCCGCAGACACAAGCAAGCAACAGCGAGCAAGTGAAGGTGGGGGGCAAACGGCAGACCCTACCTTGTCGTCGGAGCAGGCGGCGCGCGGGAGGGCAGACGGCCGACGTCGGGAGGCCAGGTGAGTGGCATCGAGCAGCAGTTGGGCCGGATCGCTCAGGCTTCCTCCGTCGAAGGCCACCACATTTGGCCGCCGGTGTCCAGGGCCGCACCTTGTGCCCTCCTTCTTGGCCGGCCTTGCGCGGCTGTGGCGTGCGGTGGCGCGGCTGTGGCACTGCAGGGGCGAGGCGGCGCGCGGGACAAGCCGACGAGCGGAGCAGGCGGGGCGCCGGTGTGGGCGATCCGGGCGGGGCGACGGCGTCGGTGGGGGGGGGGGGGTTGCTCCACTGGGAAAAGATAGGGTGTTGGGCTGTTGGATAGGGTGCTAGGCTGGAGTTGGATGCAATTTTGGGTCTTTTTTTTTGCAGGCCAGCATGCAAATGGAAAAAATAAGGCCCCAAGTTGCATGCTGGGCTGGAGTTGCTCTAAGAGATCAAGGTATCTAAGGTGGCACATATGCTTTGGTTTTATTGGAAAATGACCATATATTTGTGGCCTAGAAAGTGCTCGCAAAGAACTCCTTTTTGATAAATGTTCTAGACCTCTATGGTAATGATAATGATTATCAATCATGATTGTTCGGATTGGTAGAGAAAATTTTCTCACAGAACCATGTAAATGACTATGCCTTCGTTTGTCTATCGATGTTTGAATAAGTATGTGGCGGGCAGCACTAGGAAGCAATTTACCACTTTCAATGAATTCGTCAGTTATACAGACACACTCCTTTTCTGAAGCGGACAATGCAACATCATGCATGAGGTCAAGGATCTTCATCACAAAAGTTGTAGAATTATACCCGATCCTTGTCCTCTTCACACAGGAAGAATGACCTTGAAACCATCTCTTTGACAATCCGTTTACCCATGGTTTCAGCAGATACCTTGTTTTGATCTGAGATATAACCATTGGCCATCCATAGTTGGATAATCTTGTCCGCATCAATTTGATAGTCCTTTGGATACATAGCACAAAAAGCAAAGAATTGCTTCATGTCAGTTGGCAAGTCATTATAGCTGAGCTTGAGTATAGTTAAAATTCTGACCTCATCATCGCATATCCTGCTTCTATGTAATATGTCCTCCCATTCTTCCTTAGTGGGCTTGTTACACAATACAGATCCCAATGCTTTGGCTGCCAATGGAGATCCAGCACATCTCTCTGCAATCGGGGCAAGCAACTTAACTAACTCCTGTAGCTTAGTCTTCTGCAAACTAAAAGCTCTTGTTTCAATAATTTCATGTATGAATTCTATGTCCAAAATTTCCACATCATGGTATTTGTTTTTCCATGAGTTGTTAGCTACTGTACCCATGAATTCCACTATTTCTTTATCACGAGTTGTCGTCAATACGGCACTACCGACACCGCCTTGTTTAAGACATGCCTTTAACATTTCCCACTTGTCAATATCCTTATTCCATACGTCATCCAATACAAGAAGCTACCTATTGGGAACATTTTTGTTTGTTAGTACCTTTTTATGTGCATGGCCCTAAATCAAACATAGAGCATATTTCCTCCATCCCATAATAAACAGGACTCCCAAGTTCAAATTTTTATCCCAAAATAAATAACATTCTACGCAAACATGGAACATTGTCTCCTGATGCGAAAACCAATGATGGTTGCATGTAAATAATATCTGCCAAATTCAAGAGATATCCTCTAAAAAAGAAAAATATATGAGGGCACATGTGTATTTTGCCAACCTTCTTAATCAGTCCAAAAATTTTCAGAAACTTATTAATTATGGAACGGGAGTATGTTACAATGGATATTGTTATATGACTGACCTCTAGAAGAAAATTAGTTAGAGCTAATACCATGTTCAGATGTGCATGGTGTGGGTGGGTGACCTGTATAATTTTCTTGGTCAATAATTCGAGCTTCCATTTGGGAACCATGTATTTTATGGGATTGCATAGTGGTCGAACACAATAGTAAATATTTCTTACATGTGACTATGCAAAAAAAAAAAAAAAAACAGGACTGAGATAACTAAACCTGTCTACTTACAACCCAGGCACAAACTTATGGTAGCAAAAAATCCATGGGTACGCAATAGTGACATGATGTACCATGTATTTAGAAAGAATAAATAAAACATAATAGCATGATGGAAAGGGAGAGAGTTGACTTAGCAATACCTCTTTCCCTTAAGATGTTCCTGAAGCTTGTTGAGTGCCTTCTCAAGGGTTGTCTTCGAAGCATCATAATCACATATCTTGATAGCAAGATTGTGGACATCGAAATCATCTGAGACACATACCCACATTAGAAGCTGAAAATGCTCCTGGACTCGAGGGTCATTGCAGATGAGTTGAGCGAGGGTGGTCTTGCCCAATCCTCCCATTCCAACGATGGGAAGAACTAAGAGATCACCACTGCTGGCTTCATGATTGAGCAATAATATCTCAATAAATTTCTTCCTCTTCTTATCTCTAGATCTACTAACAATATTTTCAGGATGAACAATAACAGAATCACTTGTTCCATGCTGGTGCCTCGAGCTGAAACTTGTCGATTCCAAAATCGTTCATTTCATCCACAAGGACCTTGATGGCCTCAACAATGTTGCTAAGCTTGTTTCCCATCCTGCTACGAAATGCAAAATGGTTGAGTAGGGAAGAGTTTTACTCCAGCCATTCCGAGCTTGGTGATGTGCCCATCCTTCTTGGCTCGACGCCTGAGCGCCTCGTACTCGAACTCAGTCAAAGACGTCGTCGTTCACCTGATATGCCACTGTCTTGAGCTTCTCGAGCCTTGCCACCTCACCGGCGAGATGCCTGCTTCTCGGCATCGGCAATGACATCGAGGATGGCTGGCAGCTTGCGCTTGAGGATCTTGTGCTGCTTCTCCATGCCCTCCATCACATTGTACTGGTCCAGGAGAGAGCTGGTCACCTTCTCCTGCACCAGCGACAACAGTGGGGCCACCACAAGGCTGGCCACTAGTTCAGCCATTGGAGCAAGTAGTCAGCGGAGCTCTGGATCGGGTACGCACGCTCAAAGGGAGTGGAGAGCGCACGGGATGGGAACACAATGGTGTGGCGGAGTGGAGAAAACAGAAGAGAATGGTGGCTTTGGAGGAAAACAGAGTAACGCGGTGGCTTTGGAGGGAAACAGAGAGGCTGGGTATCGGCTTCCTAGCTTTGCCCATCAGCACAGCAAGGCA
The DNA here is from genome assembly GCA_023333625.1 of Bothriochloa decipiens. Classification (NCBI taxonomy): domain Eukaryota; kingdom Viridiplantae; phylum Streptophyta; class Magnoliopsida; order Poales; family Poaceae; genus Bothriochloa; species Bothriochloa decipiens. Next base: position 663,039 of record CM041636.1, on the reverse strand, counting down.
TCTTTCGTTGTTGAATTCTAATGACAGGGTACTAACTAATATGGCACACTGAGGACTGAGCGCTAGCTCAGTTGGTGGGAGCTGCGGGTGTGCAGCCCACCCACCCGGGTTCGATCCCAGGATCGGCAGTCGGGTATCTCACCGGGAACAGCGTTCCTTACGTAATTTCCGTTGCCGCTCGCGCAGACGTGCCACAATGGTCAAGTGACGTACCCATCACGTTCAGAGTCTGCTGATCTTCGAGTACCTCTAAGCTGTGTTTCAGTGCCTAATTATAGTTGTAGATTTGTTTGTATACAGTATGTATGGTGGTGTGTGTTTGTATCCAAATAGATACTACAACTGTACTTAGATGAGAGACTGTAAAAAAAACTAATATGGCACATTATGGCTGGCTGGAAATCGAATGAATTCCTTTCTCTGCCTCTCTCTGTCTCCATGAAAAAAATAGCGTGCTATAGAATTTAGCGCAAGCCTGTCAGCCGCTATGCACGCTATAGTGCATTCTACACCGGCGCCATAGCCCCGCTATAGCGGCAGCCATATGCAGTAGCGTCAGGTGGCTGTGCATGCTATAGCGGCGCTATTTCAACACTATAGCGCATTGTTTGTATACAAACAAGCAACATATGATAAAATGAAGTAATAAATTGATAAAATGATAATCATAACTTCATAAGAGCAAACACACATGCAATATATTCCCATGATTTCATAGTTTCATACATAAACACATAAGTTCATAAGTTCTACTAATCCATAAATGAATAACGGCATAAGCATAAGTTCATAACCACATCCTTTGGGCTTATAGTGGCTGAAACAACCTCGATTTCCATGAATTAAAATCCACAGAGCCGAATTAAAATGTGACCATTTAAATCATATTCCCTGATAACAGTTGAATATCATAATCCATACATCGAGCAAAAGAGTGCAATAGACAGGGTTCACAATAACTTATTACATCACCACTTGGCAGAATCAGAATTCATGCAAGAAAAGAAATAAAAGCCTGAAGATGCGGAAGCGATAATTGTCCACCAAACTCGAGCATAGGAACAAGACCCTCATCCATCATACTTCTCAGAAGAGTACTCACTCCTGGAACCTATGTGCCAAAGTATCAGTACGATATGTACTGGCCACTCCCACCCTATGCATTGCTTTGTGGAAATTGGATGCAAAACATGGGTATATCAAAAGACCCTATAAAGGCTAGGGTTTCCTACGCAAGCGATCAGGTATACAATTAATATAATAAATAAGTTTTAAACATTTCCACTCCCAAAACCATCCACCATCATCCACTCATCTCTGAATCATCATCCCAGATCCTCCAACACCATCTCAGAGTTTGATCGACAGGCCAACCCCCCCGGTCTGCCTCAGTGGCCTGCAGCCCTCAACCTGGCTCACGGTTAGAAATCACTCTCAGGGGAAGATAGAACACTCCACTCACTAGTCCAGTGCATCCTCCTAAGGAAAGGTCCATAGCCAACGAATTGGCATATGTATCGATCGATCAACCATACACTCTGCAGAGGTTTCACTAATTCACTAGATAACCATCATCGGTGTTGATCACCACCTAGGTAGATTCTGGGTGCCTACTGCCATAGAACAATGCCACTCTACCATCCAGCTCTGGATCACTGAAACTGTGAAGAGATCATGTATCCACTCCTGAAGAGGACGCCATGTCATGTACTCGCTCCCAAAGAGGGTGCCATGATCGTCTTAGGAGGGTGTTAGCTCCACTATGCCTGTACCTCCCTAACACTACTCACCTAGCAGTAGTGGCATCGATCTATCCAGTGGTTCAGCCATCTCTCCCCCATGGAGAGTGAGTGGAAAGCAAAGGATTCCTAAGGTCCGGATACTAGCGCAATAGTTCCTAGATGTGACCAAGCCAGGATATCTCCATCAGGGTTTCCATTTTACGTGCTACCACGGCACGCTCCTCCTGGTTTCCACCCCTCAGAGGCTTCCACCCAGGATTCTCCATCATGTCCATGTTAGCCCACCGCAGGCTTCTCTCATGGGAATGTCCAGGTCCATTCTTGTGGGGGTATAGACCCCGTATACCCTCGCAGCCAGACTTTGGGCTGCTCAGACCAGACGGCCCAGACCATAAGATGAAGGCTGGTTCATCATCATCCTGATCGGTGGGCCGGACAACAAGATAGAGCCCGTGGTCTGCTACCGTCTAGGTCGGTGGGCCGCACAGGTGCTGAAGGCTGCTTGGCATGCAAGGAGTTTTAGTCGGTTGGATCTGTTCATGTACTCCAAGAATACGGCGCGATGTAACTGACCATAGGGAAACCCTAGATATGTAACCTTGTCCCTCAACTATATAAGGTGGACAAGGACCCTCCTAGAACACAACCTACTGGAACTCATCTCATTGTATTCTAGTACTCACCAATACAGTAGCAGAGACACAGGACGTAGGGTATTATGCTTCCAAGCGGCCTGATAAACCCTGGTTGTCTTGGTTGTTTGTCTTGCATCTCACATCTAGATCATAGATATTAGCGCGCCCTCACCACAATCTACTACCTCAGGGTATCCTGTGGTAGGCTGTCGAGGAGGTTTCATCGACAATTCCCTGGCAAGACTCGCTCCAAAAGCTCATCATAGATCCTAGCTCGATCAACTCAACCCTCACCCTACTCCCTGCCAAGTTCCACCCAAGCCCAAATACACCATCATCAGCTCACAAGCCAATCTGATCCATCAGCATACCAAGCCTGGCACCTCTGCCAGACCCTCCCAGGGTTCATCACGTCGCATCAAAATGTACGCGAGTGAAGTATATATATAAAAGTAAAGCAAATAAGCGTGTGGCTTACATAACAGCGGGTAAGCAGGTGATGGGTTATGACAAGGTAGGGCTCATCAAGTAATAAACTACCATGCAATCCTAGCACAGGTGAAAAATTATACTATAATAAAATTAAAGCACTAGCATTACTAGATTAGCCATGCGTAATGGGATCTACAAGGTTGGGTGGGATGTGGCACCTTCGCTGTCGTTGTCCTCTGACCTTCGCTGGTACTCGATGTCGTCGTCAGACCCATCCTCGCTCGACTCTGTCATCGAGAATTAATGGTCGCGGGAGCAACACCTATAGATTAGCACAAAGAACAAATAACTACAAAAAGATCCAAATGCACTCAAACATGGTAAAAATAGCTAGAGCTCAATTTATAGAAAATTTGGATACTTGGATCATAATTTTCTGAGTTCGTATGAATTAGTTATGGTTTTTCAAAGATTTAACCATATTTTGAAAAGAAAAGGACTGGATTAAATCTGGGGTTGACACATGGCAGCACGGGATTGGGCCACGTGTCGCGCATGGGTCCAACAGTGACAACACAGCAATTGACGTGGATGATGATGTCATGATGACATCAGCTATGACAGGTGGGACCAAGGTGACGTCATTTGCTGACATCAGCGTTGACTCGGTCAACGGTCAACGGTCAAGTGGGCCCTTATTGGGCGGGGCCGGGCTCGGCCCGCCATGTGGCACGCTCTGGTGCTGCCACATCATGCGTCTAGATCCAAGAGCTGGCTCAGCTCATAGCTCCGGTCCACGGTGCTCCACTGCTCGCTAGGTCCACTGTCCATGGCTCTGGTTCGCGTGAGCTAGGTGCACGAGTCACTCCTTCGGTCCACAAGATCCACCAGTCAGTTCATGATGCTCCAGCGGATGCGAGGTCCACTAGCAGTGACTCAACCCTCATGGACCTGTCCATCTTCGCCTCTGCGAACTAATCCCCTCCTCTGTTTCCTTCACTCCGATGATGGGGCTCGCCAGCGATGGCCAAATCTCTAATTCCGGCCTCTCGACGGTCCTCGGCCTCCATTAACATGCTCATCGGCTCCACAACAGCACTGTGGCTCGATCAAGGTGCTCCAAGGCGATAGTTGGCAACCGGTGAGGCCTCTCCTTGGTGAATGGCAGAGCAACGGCGATGGCGCACGGCAACAGCACAACAGCACCCGATTCCCAAAAAAGTGGGGCACGGGGGTACAGTTGGGGTCACCCAACACCCTCCCAATGCGCTGGCGGTGACCATCTCCCAAGGCGGAGTCCACGTAGGTAGCAACTCCCATGGCAGAGCTCTGACATGGCCACGGTGCGCGGCATGACACCAAAAGGGTTTCCCTGGCATTCATCTTCTCCTCTGCTTGATGCAATGCTTCTTGGCGAAGCTCATCATCATCTTCTTGTCCTTCGAGGCGGTCGAAAAGGAGCGGGCTCCCTCACCATGGTGGCACTCCAGTGTGGCACGGCAGCGGCACGACAGTGGCACGGTCGAGCGCTCGCGTGTCCTGGTACGGCACCATGGTGGCTAGCATGCGCATGGAGTGCGCCATGACGAGGCGAACAAGGATCAGCAGTTGATGAAGCTTAGGCACCATTGGCTGGCTGGCAAGATGGCTTCACCACGGCGGTGCAAGGCCACGATGACAGGCATGGCGGTGTTCCGATCTAGCATCCTCCCGATGTCGTGGTCCTTGTGGCTTTGGCCGGTCCGTGTGTGCGTGTGCGTGTGTCCAAGTAGGCCGAAAGAGGCCTTGGCCTACGTGCTCACGGTGTGGAGCGCCATGGCAGAAGCACAAGGCGGAGGTTGGAAGAGGGGTTCACGGCGGCGCTCACCATTGTGTGAAGAGGAAATGTCGGTGCGGTACATGTCCAAGTGGCAGCAACTCACGATACAGCTCTGGCTCCTCGACCCGATGGCTCCACAGCAGCACAGCTCTAGCATGGTGGTGATCTCCTTCTTCTTCGGCAGCGGCGACTCCTTTCTCGCCCCTTTATTGTCCCTTCTCCCCCTTCTCCTCCAAATTGAGCTGGCTGGTAGCGAATTGGGATCCACTAGAGTGGTGGTGGTGGCTTGGAAGCCCTAGGGCACTGGGGCCTTTCTTATATAGAGGAGTCACGGTGACAGGAGGATGGCGTGATCCGGCTCGGGCTTGGTCAGGTGGCCAGGGAGAGCCTAAGTCATCCGGTGGGGCTCGTCTGGGTCTAGGGGTCAGCGAGAGGGGGCTTGCTGGTGTCGGGTGAGGCTAAGCTTTACAGCGGCATAGACTCACCACGGCAGCAGCTGTGTGCACGCCGGGGAGGGAAAAGATCCTCGTAGCTGCGGGTGTTTTGTGCAGGGCTGTCGACTCGCGGTCGATCCAGGTGGCATGCATGGGGTCCATTGATGCAGCACAACGGTGGTTCGGGTGGCCAGGGGATCATGAGTGGCGTCATGCGCGAACGACCGGTGGGGATCCGTCGGGAAAGGTATGACAACCGGGTCCCACTAGTCGGCAGCTTGGGGAGGTAACTCGGCGTGGCGCGGGGATGGGCAGGCCCTTGCTGGGCCGCTCGGCTGCTTGCTGGGCTGACTTTGCTGGTGCGGGAAGAGAAAAGAAGTGAAAGAGAGAGAGAGGCCATGCTTGGGCCGGCTTCTGTTCATGGGCCAAAAGGCTTTTCCTTTTTATCTTTTTATTTATTTCTGTTTTCTATTTATGTTTTTCCAAAATACTTGTATATGTATATATAGATATAGTGTGACAATTTATATAATGGGTCAAATAATGGACATACATGGTCCTAAGAATATTTGGGGTGTTATTCCCACAATATTTATTCGAGAAATAAATATTGTTGATTTATTTTAATAGGCACCACATAAATTCAGATAAGAACCAAATCACATGGTAAATTAGAATGCAACATGATGCATTGCACATGAGCTAGGGTTTACAAGGTAAGGTTGTGTGATGCTTGTGCAACATGTGTGGAAACTTTCTACATGACACATCATCACTGATAGGTTTTAATAAAAAATTTTGTAGCTCGGAATTTTGGGTTGTTACAGTCCCCCCCTCATTGGAATCTCGACCTCGAGATTAAGATGTGACGTACCCTTTGAAGAGATAAGGATACTGTACAGCAGGTAATTCTTATCTTCCCACATTGCTTCACATTCAGTGTGATTACTCCATTGAACCTTGCACATGGGAATAGTCTTGCTTCTGGTCTCCTTGGTGTCATAACCCAGAATCTTGATAGGGTGCTCTTTGTACTCTAGAGTATCTTGAATATCAAGCACATCAGTGGTGACTATTTCTTCCTCGGGTACCCTCAAGCACTTGTGTAACTGTGAGACATGAAATACAGGATGTACTCCTGCCAACTGTGGTGGTAGTTCAAGCTTGTATGCGAGCTTCCCAACTCTCTAACAAATACGATAAGGGCCAACATATCTTGGGACTAGCTTCCCTTTCATGTGGAATCTGACTGTACCATGAAGTAGAGATACCTAGAGATAGACAGAGTCCCCAACTTTGAACTTAGGGTCTCGTTGTCTTTTGTCAATATAGCTCTTCTGTCAGCTCTGAGCGATCCTCAAGTTCTCTCTAACTTGAGCGACTCCTTCTTCGGCTTCCTTGATCTTGGCAGGGCCAAAGACTGCTCTCTCACCTGGATGGTCCCACATCAATGGGGTTCTACATGGCTTGCCACACAGAGCTTAGAAAGGGGACATCTTGATACTTGTCTGATAACTGTTGTTGTAAGAGAACTCGGCATAAGACAGACATTTCTCCCAATCTATTCCATATTTGAGAACACCAGCACAAAGCATATCTTCTAGGATTTGGTTTAGTCTTTCTGTCTGACTATTTGTCTGTGGGTGGTAAGCGATACTATAGTCGAGGTCTATCCCAATGGATTCATGTAGAGCTTGCCAGAATTGGGACATGTATTGAGGTCCATGATCCGATCCGATACTCTTAGGAGCTCCGTGAAGTCTAAGTATCTCCTTGATGTAGATGTCTGCTAGCTTCTCAGCGCTAACGGTGGTCTTGATAGGCACGAAGTGTGTGACTTTAGTCAGATGATCAATAATCACCCAAATGGAGTCATTGCCGGCTGGAGATTAGGGCAATCCCACGATAAATCAATGGAAATTCTTTCCCACTTCCATTTAGGGACATCGAGTGGTTTTAGTAGTCCAGCGGGTCTTCTGTGCTCTGCCTTGACTCCATTGCAGATGTCACATTCGGCCACATGTCTAGCGATTTCTGCCTTCATGTTCTTCCACCAGAAGTGTTTCTTCACATTTTGATACATTTTTGCACCACCAGGATGGATGCAATACTTAGAGTCATGTGCTTCTAACAGAATCTCTCTACGCAGGGTAGGGTTGCTAGGTACATAGATTTTGTCCTTGAACCATATGTGAGTCCTAGGAGTCAATTCCCACATATAGCTACAAGTAAAGGGTAGTATCAGTAAACAATGCTAGATATGTAACATACTTACTATAAGAAGGATATACCCTTAGGTAGCAATCAGCGAAAAGACAACTCCGATCTTCAGGTAAGGACTCTACTCCACTAGATCCAACTGACTGGTTGATCACAAGCCTAAACATCTCCTGAGGTGGTGGGAAATAGCAAGAGTGAGTCCATGTTGAACTCAACAAGTACAGAAGGGGTTCATGAAGCTCAAAAGGCTGACATGGTTTAACTGCATTTAGCTTTTAAATGTATGTCATGTTTTAGCAATTAGCAACAATGTAGTAGTAAACCCATAACCACATGATCAGGTAGAACATGATTAAGAATATGATAAAAATAGCAATAACATGTAGCACACTTTAAGTTGATGATCCATTCCATAAAAGTCTCCAAGGCCGCTCTTTCCATGAGCATGGATGATATATCGGTTTGAACTCTGTGCAGAGGTGTACACTTTCACTATGGGTCATGATCCTCAAATGCATGGGCTAGCTACTTCCCATAACACCAAGAACCATATAAAGCCACTCATAGGTTCATCTAACAAGCTAGGGCTGCAGGGTCATCGAATATAGAAAACCCCTCTCCCAGAATGGCACATCCCAGTTATAACACATAATGAAGAGACAGCCCTATACCCAACTCGCAGTTCCTCTAACTTGCTAGAAAAGGTCCTATGAACAACTAGAGCCAGAGCCATATAGCCCCCATAGTTATACGTAATGTCCCGGACGATCACTTACAGTTTGGTTCTTATTGAAAACCATCTTTAACCATTAGTTGCATAGTCATTAATCAAGTTACAAGATCATGGTTATAAAGCACTAGCATAGACTACCCATATGCAACATCCACAGTTATCAAGGTAAACAAGTGTTCAAAGCTAGGTAATCCAAACAGGGTAGCAAAGAGACACATGAGTATGATTTCTAGTGTGTATAGTGAATAGGTAACAAGGATGGTCCCAACCATACTTTCCTTGCTCAAAGCTCTCCTGATAAACCTGGTTGTCGAAGAACTCTTAGTTTTCAATGATCAGCGCACTCTCTAGATCTGATCAACAATCAGCAACACACAAGCATCGAGCAATCATACACGAGCAAACAATAGACTTAATTTAGAGCAATACACTATATCATAAAATAGGTTGAAAATAGTTTATAAAATTATTCTACTCGTTGCTATGATCACACAGACGTAAAGATCACTGAAATCGGAGCTATAACAAGAACTTATGGATTTTACAAGATTTCCTATTGTAAAATAATTAGTTTTAAAATAAAACTTAATTTTTAAAAGTTGAAAATAAATCTAATAATAGTACTAACAGATAGATTATAAAATTATGAACCCAGCGCAACTTGAACAGATCGAATCGGAGTTAAAACGAAGAAGTTATTACCAAAATACTCCAGTGGCAATTCTGTAGTAAGACAAAACCATAAATACCTCATCTTCTACCTCCAGATTTGTCGCTCGCGCACGAACGTGACCAAGGGCATCCATGGCGCTGCTGCTCTCATGTAGAAGAGAAGGAAGGGGCTTGACTGGGACGTGTCCCGGCCGTCGACGGCTGGCCAGACCGGCACCGAGTAGCCTACCTACACGCTCATGCACAACACGGCGACGCTGGCAAGAGGTTGGAGACCATGACGCAGAGAAAGAAGGAAAATAGAATTTGCTACCATAGGGATTTCCAACTAGGGACTCTCCTCATGATAATTATGATTTGCTTTGGCTAAGGGGTTAGTACAAAAATATAGGGCAGGAAACTCCCCACGTCAACGTCAACTAGCAATATGGTACTAATTGATATTGCACCCTCCACCTTTACTAATAGGTCTAATTAATTATTAAAGCCCATTAGTAAATGAAGACATGGGCCTTTAGGTATCAAAAAAATTAGGAGACTTTGTTATTTTCGGAATTGATTAATTTCATGGATAAAATAATTTTAGAAAAGTCTAGAATTGACTTTTAAGCCACGAAAAATACAATGAAGGCTCCAAAAATTTGGGGAAAATTCTCAAAGACATTTTGGGACATGAGCAACCTAAATAAAGTATTTGGAGCTAATAAGAAGATATTTTAGAGAAACCTAAATAAAGTGGAAATACACCGATATGTGGGCGTGGTGCGTCAGTGAGAGGGGTGCGGGGCGACGATGGCAGAGAGACAGAGCGGGGGAGAGTGTTGTGCCCTGCGCATGTGGGCTCTGGCCTGAGTCAGCCCAAGGAAGAAAAGAAGTGGCCTGCTACACCACTTAGGCCAAGACGCTGGATGAGGGAGTTGGGCTGTGAGTTAGAAAAGAGAGACAGGCCGAAAGAAGGAGAGACTTCGAGCCAAAACTGAGAAGGGAAACATTTTCCTTTTTCTTTTCTAAATTTTCAAAGCCATTTTCAAATAAATTTCAAACTCTTTTGAATTCATTTTTCAAATTTGGTCAAAACCACACACCACAAAATAAATAATGCACCAGAATGAATGCGCAAACATGTTGTTAAAGCCTATGATAAATTTTAATATAAAAAATATTATTTTTCTTAGGTTTTCATGAGCACAAAAATACATAACTAAATTATTTTTAGTCTATTTTCAAAATTGCAAATTTTGGGGTGTTACAATTCTACCCCCCTTAAGATGAATCTCGTCCCGAGATTCGAAAGATGATGTTTGAAAAGATTGGGATGTCCTGCCATTGAATCGTCTTTACTGCCTTGAGTAGTTTCATCTTCTTCACAAAAGATTCCACTTTGCTTTGCATACCTATGAACCATACTTCCAAGAACCTGCTCATTGATTCCAATAGTTTGACAAACACTCCAAACAACTCTTAGGTAAATCCAAACCAATTTTTGGTTATCTTCCAATTGTTAATCCACTCTTCTTTTCGGGTGCTAGCTTAATTACACTCTGACACTTATACTTCTCGTAAAGGCCACCTTGAGATCAATTTGTGCAACAAATTCTTGTGATCGCCGACTCCAAATTGCAATGCAATAACTAATCACGTTCAGCTATATTCCTCTTTAAAACCATGCCATTAAATCTCCTACTTCATATATCCTCATTCAGTAAACACAACTTTCTGCTGTTATTTCTAATTACCCCTTTGCAGTCCTTCTCATTCCAAGGTCATTGACAATGACATTTCCTTCACCCTGTTGATAACATCCATGCTTCCAAGTCATAAACCTTTGACTGCTCAGCCCATCAATGTTATAAGTTTCAATCCAATCCTTAGTGAAAAATGTTCTTCATTCTGTCATGTCCTCATGAATACCACATTTGAGCCAACAGGCTAGACAGTACCTCCAAATCTCCAGGACATAAACCATATCCAAAACCTGTGGGTTATGGCCCACCATATCTTCATCTCATACCGGTTCCAATGCAATTATGTTGTCACAAGATCCACCTCAACTTAGTAAAGATCCTTTGAATTCTTATGGTCGGCCTTGATGTCACTCTTTATGTCCAAGCAAATACCTCTATCCTCCGTACTGACTAATGGTTCTCATATGTTTGAATAGTCTAATGCATGCTTCATAGTTGATGCATAATCCAATGCTTTTCTTACATAGAACACACCCACCATCATGTCAAGATGCCTTATAGAGAAAACTCTCGTGTCCAATATTATAATGCATAATGAACCTTTGATAGAATCTTACGTGCTAAAGATCTTTGAATCAGTCTCCCATACTTGGCTAGGAACTCAACACACCTCCCTTAAATTCCTCTTCATGTAATTGCACCATTGGATATATCATAACCTTGAAGAGAACTTCCTTCAATCAAAATTATTTGACAACCTTGGCATACCAGTGAGGTCTTCTGAGTTATCATTGATCTGTAAATTAATCCATCTTCACGCTCCTTTCTCATCAATGCTAGCTTGTCTTGAGTTGAATGTTGTACTCTTGAACTTCAATGTAGATGATCCATCAAGTCACTATTCTAAAGAAAAGGACACTTGCACCTGGATAGACTCCCAACCATGACCACTCCAAGTAAAATGCTTGAATGCATGAGTCTTCATCTTGCAGCTTCTTCATCATGGCTACCCCCCTTAAGAAAACATCACTAGGGGCACCAAAGGATAGGTTGCATGTTCTTCTAAGTGATTTAATTATCATCATGTCCTCCTATCATCCCGAAGAAACTCATGCACGTCGCCAAGAACTAGTAACTTGGAGTTCCTCGCGAGTCAAAAAATAGCAGTGTAGTAAAACATTCGTATTCCAGTTCTATTAACCCAATGGAGTTGTAGAATACACCATTGGAAATATTATAAAATTATCTACAACTTCCTTATATAACTCTTTTTTAGATTCTGTTGCTAATTTGGTCAAAAACAGTCCACAACAGAAATGACTCCAGATTTTTGATAGCACAGATACATCGTCTTGTGATTTTCCTAACTCCCAAACCATAACAGCTATGATGGTGATTCTTGCATCCAGAGAATGATGCTGAAGTCTACTTTTGTCCAGAATTATTCTATGATTTTTGGTTTTCCAAGATGAGAGGTATAAATCAAAGAAGACAGATCTCTTCGAAAAGATAGGATAGGAAAGAACAGGAGAAAACCAAAACCCAACTATTATGCTTTAGGCCTATGACTAAATGAAACCATGGAGAAAGCCATGAGATCATTGCACTCATTACAAAGATCCAAAACAAACATAAGAATAATGACAACTCAACAAGGCACTTAAAGATGCACACAGCAAACATCGACCGAACTTGCGATACTATCGTTTTCTTCATATTAAGGGCAAACATCCTAATGCCTATCTTACGCAAGCAAAAGGTAAGAGAGAGTTCTAAAAGCAATTTCAAATCAAGCAGTTGATGAGAAAAATGACTTTTCAAAATAAGCTTCAAGGAGGAGGTAAATATCAAGGTAGAGATATAGTAGAGAAGAAAAATATCAAGGTTTATAGAGATCAAGTCTGTTATAGCAATTCATAACCTTAAGACGGCCATTTTCTACCTAGGCTTGCGTCCTACAGTCAGCATTGAGTTAATACCACTTGTAATACCCTGTTTTAAGAATAAAACCAGATATACACCATATGTGAGTCCTAGGAGTCAATTCTCATATATAGCTACAAGTAAAGGGTAGTATCAGTAAACAATGATAGATATGTAACGTACTTACTATAAGAAGGATATACCCTTAGGTAGGAATCAGCGAAAAGATAACTTCGATCTTCAGGTAAGGACTCCACTCCACTGGATCCAACTGACTGGTTGATCACAAGCCTAAACATCTCCTGAGGTGGTGGGAAATAGCAAGAGTGAGTCCATGTCGAACTCAACAAGTATAGCAGGGGTTCATGAGGCTCAAAAGGCTAACATGGTTTAACTGCATTTAGCTTTTAAATGTATGTCATGTTTTAGCAATTAGCAACAAGGTAGTAGTAAACCCATAACCACATGATCAGGTAGAACATGATTAAGAATATGATGAAAATAGCAATAACATGTAGCATACTTTAAGTTGATGATCCATTCCATAAAAGTCTCTAAGGCCGCTCTTTCCATGAGCATGGATGATATATCAGTTTAAACTCTGCGTAGAGGTGTACACTTTCACTATGGGTCATGATCCTCAAATGCACGGGCTAGCTACTTCCCATAACACCAAGAACCATATAAAGCCACTCATAGGTTCGTCTAACAAGCTAGGGCCGCAGGGTCATCGAATATATAAAACCCCTCTCCCAGAATGGCACATCCCAGTTATAACACATAATGAAGAGGCAGCCCTATACCCAACTCGTAGTTCCTCTAACTTGCTAGAAAAGGTCCTATGAACAACTAGAGCCAGAGCCATATAGCCCCCACAGTTGTACGTAATGTCCCGAAAGATCACTTATGGTTTGGATCTTATTGAAAACCATCTTTAACCATTAGTTGCATAGTCATTAATCAAGTTACAAGATCATGGTTATAAAGCACTAGCATAGACTACCCATATGCAACATCCATAGTTATCAAGGTAAACAAGTGTTCAAAGCTAGGTAATCCTAACAGGGTAGCAAAGAGACACATGAGTATGATTTTTAGTGTGTATAGTGAATAGGTAACAAGGATGGTCCCAAATATACTTGCCTTGCTCAAAGCTCTTGTTGATGCAAAAAGACGTTAGATCTGCAAACACACCGGGCTAATACCCTAGTTCCATATCAAGGCGTGCCAGTCGATTTAACCTGTTAATCGACAAGGATGATAGATTTGAATAAAACCCGAACGAGACGACAGCGATACGCCCGGACGTCAAAGCTCAGGTGATACTCGATAACTGTTGAACAGATCAGACGAGACGACAGCGATACGCCCGGACGTCAAAGCCTGAATCTTGCTCAGTAAAAGCGGAACCTGCAAGGTCGCCGGAGATCAAGTTGATGCAGCCCGTCGATTCTTGAAAGAACTCGTTGAAAAGGAAAAGGTACTGGTGACGAAGTCGTCGAAAAGTAGATTGCTGGAAAAGTAGATAAAAATAATAGATTTGTTGTATTTGATTGTGTCCTCTTACATTGTCTCTCAGTACATATTTATACGCTGGTACTATGAGTCCTAGACAGACACGACAAAGTATTACCTAAACAAGTCTTATCTCTAAGGAAAAAATAACGACTCGTACCAAGGTCGGACTCAAAAATAAACTATTAAAACAATAGCATAAATATTGCCAGTTTCCTTATCCATTGCTTACGATGAAACCTCTATCGGCACGTTCCTCATCTATAGATTCCATCGGCAAAACCCATCGATAATGACTCAGATCGGCTTTCCACGTCCTTCAGCTCTGCTTTCCATCGGCAACCATGCCTCTCTCTCCATCGGCAACAGCCTTCTGGCTTCATCGGCAATGTACGAGATCAACATGTCCTTTATCGGCAATCATCCATCGGCAACTCAGAAGCAATGCTGGAGAATAACCACTCCCTTGCCGATCGGCATAGTTTTCGGCCTCTATTGACACGTGTCAAAAAAATGGTGTCAACACATGCCCCCAATTTTGGAGTATAGAATACTTTATGCGCCGAAATTTCCTCCCGGTCATAATTGCCCAAACCGCTTGAACTTTTCCTCGAGAGTTGCATACATAGGCACCATACCTATCCCGGTCACTTTGATTCACCCGCTGGTAATGAAGAACAAGTCTAAAATACCCCTTTATTCCTGCATTTTACGCATCCATTCAAATACTGGGGTAATATTTCTTTAAATATTTTCCATTTAATGCTCTAGGAAATATAACTCCTTCGAGGGTTTCTAAGATGTATGCGTTACCAGGAGCAGACTGATTTATTCGATAAGGACCTTCCCAATTAGGGGACCACTTGCCGAATTTTGAACTCTTAGTCCCAATCGGAAAAACCAATTTCCAGACTAAATCTCCATTCGTAAATTCTTTTATTTTCACCTTTTTATCATACCACCAGGCAACCCTCTTTTTATTTTCTTCGACGCTAATTAAAGCCTTTAACTGATGACCTGCTAAATCTTCTAATTCATCTTTCATAAGCATATCATACTCATCGGCTGTCAACTGATCCTGAGAAAATACACGCCTAGAATCAGTCTTAATTTCCCACGGCAAAACTGCATCGTGCCCATATACCAACTGATATGGTGAAACCTTAGTGGCACCATGATACGCCATCCGATATGACCAAAAGGCTTCATTTAAAAGAATATGCCATCTCCTAGGATTTTCCTCAATTTTCCATTTAATAAGCTTGATTATCCCTTTATTAGATGCCTCAGCCTGACCGTTAGCTTGAGCTTAATAAGGAGAGGAATTTAGAATTTTAATCCCCATACCGATGGCAAAGTCATCAAATTCTCCTGATGTAAACATAGTTCCTTGATTGGTAGTAATAGTCTGAGGAATACCAAATCGGTAAACAATGTGCTCTTTCACAAAATCAATCATATTTGCCGACAACACTTTCTTTAAAGGAATCGCTTCAACCCACTTTGTGAAATAATCAGTAGCAACGAGTACGAATTTGTGTCCTTTACTTGACGGCGGGTAAATCTGACCGATGAGATCAATAGCCCATCCTCTAAATGGCCAAGGTTTCATTATATGATTCATTACCGATGCGGGTGCTCTTTGAATATTACCAAATTTCTGACATGACTGGCACCCTTTGAAATATTTAAAACAATCCTCAAGAATTGTCGGCCAATAATACCCATTCCTCCTAATCATCCATTTCATTTTAAATGCCGATTGATGTGCCCCACACACTCCTTCATGAATCTCACCCATTAGACTCTTCGATTCCTCTTCACTAAGGCATTTGAGTAAAACCCCATCCAAAGTGCGATAATATAATTCAGTATCAAGGAGCACATACTTGGTAGCTTGAAACCTTATACGTCTCTCCACTTTCTTAGACGGATCTTTTAAATAATCGGCAATATCCCTTCTCCAGTCATCGGCATCAATTACCGATGTCAGCACTTCTCGGATCAATTGATATCCTGAAGCATGCTGTGCTAGCCTATTAGCTTCTTCATTGTGCAATCTGGGAATGTGTTCAAGGCGAAAATTCTTAAACTCCTTTAATATTTGCAAGCACTTTTCATGATAAGTAATTAAAACTTCACTTCGGCATTCATATGTTCCGATCAATTGATTAATGACTAGCATGGAATCCCCAAAGACTTCAACTGTATCGGCACGTATTTCTCTGAGCAATTCTAATCCTTTCAGTAAAGCTTGATATTCAGCCTGATTATT
The DNA here is from genome assembly GCA_023333625.1 of Bothriochloa decipiens. NCBI lineage: Eukaryota > Viridiplantae > Streptophyta > Magnoliopsida > Poales > Poaceae > Bothriochloa > Bothriochloa decipiens. The sequence continues at coordinate 646,954 of CM041636.1, read as the reverse complement.
TTTTGAAGTGCCAGCAATCGGCAATGAAAATTCATATTTCTTCCCTCGAGGCGAGATTAACACAATACCGATTCCTGCTCCTTCACTGCAAGTAGACCCATCAAAGAAAAGTGTCCATGGAGCAATCTCAGCATAATCTACCATACTGTAATGTTGAGTAACAAAATCGGCCATTACCTGTCCTTTAACCGCTTTAGCCGATTGCAAATCAAATTCTGATAATGCTAAGATCCACTTGCCGATTCTTCCTTTCAAAATTGGCATCGACAACATATGCTTAGCCACATCGTCTTTGCATATGACAGTGCATTCAGCCGATAACAAATAATGCCTTAATTTTGTGCAAGAGAAATATAAACACAAACATAATTTCTCAATGGCCAAATACCTGGTCTCAGCGTCTATCAGTCTTCTGCTCAAATAATATATCACATGTTCTTCCCCTTCAAACTCTTGAATTAATACTGATCCGATAACATTATCATCGGCCGACAAGTACAACTTGAAAGGTTTCCCGTGTTGAGGTGGAACCAATACTGGAGGGTTTACCAAATATTTTTTAATTTCTTCTAAGGCCAATTGCTGCTCTGTTCCCCATACAAATTCCTGATCGGCTTTTAATTTTAATAAAGGACTGAAGGCTTTGATTTTTCCCGATAGATTAGATATAAATCTTCGAATAAAATTAATCTTGCCGATCGAAGATTGCAACTCAGTCTTATCGGCAGGAGCAACAACCTTGTTAATTACATCAATAGATTTCCTGCTGATTTTAACACCTCTTTGATGTATCATGAAGCCTAAGAATTGACCTGCCGATACACCAAATGCACATTTAGTAGGATTCATCTTTAAACCATGCTTTCTGGTGCACTCCAAGATTTTTCGCAGATCAGCAAGATGACTCTCAAAACCTTCAGATTTGACTACCACATCATCTATGTAGATCTCAACCAATGTGCCGATGTATTTATGAAAGATAAAATTCATAGCCCTCTGATAGGTAGCACCGGCATTCTTCAAGCCGAAGGTCATGACAATCCATTCGAATAAACCCACTTGACCTGGACACCTAAAAGCAGTCTTGGAAATATCCTCTTCAGCCATGAAAATTTGGTTATAACCGGCATTACCATCCATGAAGCTGATGATCCGATGTCCAGCTGCAGCATCAATCAATAAATTGGCAACAGGCATTGGATAGCCATCCATCGGTGTAGCTTTATTAAGATTCCTGAAATCAATACACACACGAAGTTTTCCATTTTTCTTATAAACAGGAACCACATTAGAAATCCATTCGGCATATCGACATTGCCGAATAAAGCCAGCTTCAATTAACTTTGTGATTTCGGCCTTTATATCAGGTAACACTTTAGGATTACATCGGCGTGCGGGCTGCTGATGAGGCCGAAATCCTGGCTTAATAGGCAACCGATGTTCAACTATTGACCGATCTAGTCCAGGCATCTCTGTATAATCCCAAGCAAAACAGTCTTTATATTCCCTCAAAATATCAATCATTTGCTATTTACATTGAGAATCTAACTTGGCACTAATAAAAGTTGGTCTCGGCTTATCACCATTACCAATATCTATTTCTACTAAATCATCAGCCGATGTGAACCCATGACCAAGTTTTCCACCATCGACAAACCGATCCATTAAAATTCATCTTTAGAACCGACTGCTTGGATCGATGTGAGCTCATAATCGGCAACCCTAAGAAATTTCGTATCCCATGCTTCTCCCGATATGCATTTTGTCCGTTCATAGGTCTCAGAGTCAGCCGATGCGATTATATAAGAAGAATCACCAGGGATAACTTCAATCTTGTCTCCAACCCACTGTACAAGGCACTGATGCATCGTAGAAGGAACACAGCAGTTGGCATGGATCCAATCCCTTCCCAGGAGCAAGTTATAGTTACCTTTGCCGCTAACGATAAAGAAGGTGGTTGGCAAAGTCTTGCTGCCGATAGTCAACTCAACACATAATGCTCCTTTAGCCGGAGACACATTGCCTTCAAAATCTTTAAGCATCATATCCATCTTGGTTAAATCCTGGTCCCCTTTTCCAAGTCTTCGGAACATGATATACGGCATAATATTAATTGCCGCTCCTCCATCTATAAGTATCTTTGACACTGGCTGTCCATCAACCCTGCCTTTAACAAACAAAGCTTTGAGGTGTTGCCTTTCATCATTGGCAGGCTTCTCAAACACAGCCATCATTGGATCCAGAGTTAGTTGAGCTGCTTCATTGGTAAAAACTGCTTGTTCCTTGTCATCTGGCGCCAAGAACTCCATCGGCAACATGAAGACCATGTTAACATCTGCCGATGGACTTTCACCCTTACGTTTTGGTTGCCATACTTGAGTTGTTACCTTTGGGATGCTTTCTTTTGGGCACTGTAAGTCCTCTTGACGCATACGCTGTACCCTTCTTCTTTGAGTTCTCGTTAATCCTTCAGGGCACCATTGGGGAAGCTTTGTTTTCTAAACAGGCTGATAACGCTTTGTGTTTTGCTCATGGAAGCCTATGTTTGGATACCTGCAATATACCCCTTCATCAGGAACCCTTTCGTTAGCCATCTCTTCAAACTCTGCCTGACCCCTTGGAAAACAATCAATATGCCCGCCAAGCCTGTCATGCACACTAACTCTTCCCCCCAGCCGATCAAGTGCTGACACCTTTTCTTTGATCGGTTTATTGATGCGTACCCCTCGATTACTAGAGTGATGTTGTCTTTTTGCCCGATCATTTAAATAATAACTATTACATTCAGGGCAAGTATCGGCAGTGGGCAATTTAATGCCCTCTTCCCAGCAATGAACGAAAAAGGGCAATTCAAGTGATCTTTATGCCGACGTAATTCTTCCTGTTGCTGCCGATACTGATCCTCACGCTGTTGCCGATATCGAACACCATATGGAGGCCCCAGGGGTCTTCTGAAGCTACTACCTTCATTAACCATTCTTCTCCCCTTAGCGCCATCGGCAGGTTCCTTTCCCTTTACGTCATCAATAGTTATTTGATTTTTAGGGTCTACCGATGCCTTTCTTCTAGCAGCCTCTGACGTTAATACTTTAGTTTTGCCTTTAGCCTCCACCATGTTTGCAGGGAACGGATGTTGATTAAACACCTTGCAATCACTGGTACTGTGCGAGGTAGTATCGTGCCCTTTGCAGTACCTAATCTTTTTCAACTCTTCTGCAATTTTATCAGTCCAGTATGCATCTTGACCTTGCCGAGGCACAGGCTGAACTTCTGTTGGAGGTGCTGGCTGATAGGCTTCGATGTGGTCTTGTGACAAATGAGCTGGAGTAATCGGCACATTTGTTATTGCTGGTCCACTAATTTGCTGCACAGGGTTCATCGGCCATGATGCCGATGTAAGATTCTGAATATCTGCTTGCATATATTGCTGTTGAACCCCTGCCATTTGATACTCAGGTTGAGCAAAGTGCTGTTGAGCTGGCAATGGACCCGTTCTACTTGGATTAGACCTCATCGGCACATGACTTGCCGATGGTTGATAGACTGCATGATTCCCTTGATTTGCAGGAACTCCAGCTAGAGGAACAATTGATGCCACTGGTTGGTTTGCAGTTGAAAACCCTTGATGCATCGGCATAGGGTTTGCCGATGGACTTGTGTATGATGCCTGATAAGGCGACATGTGGAGTCTTCCTAATGGCAACTGTGCGGTAGGTGGCGTTGTAGGGGTTTTACCCACTGTATCATGCACCTGATTTAATCCAGAGTTAAAAGCAGGTAGATCTGTATGAGGAGCAGAAACCCCTGGAGCCATAACTGCTGTAGTAGCTGATGGAGCTGTAGAAGATGACATCCCAGGCTGATGATAAACTGGGCCAACATAAGCTGGTACTTGTACTTGTCCTTCTTTTAATGATTGAATAACAGCATTACAAACAGTATTGGACAGTACGCTAGAGTGATTAATCAATGCATGACTTAATGCAGAGTTAACCATTGATTGTAATTTACCAGGATTGGAGTCAAAAGTAACCTGCCGAGGCAACGGCGGGTCTTGCTTCTGTACCACTTCTCCACTAATATTCTTGCTGTAGGATTTCAGGTAAAGCTGCCTGTAATCCTCCATAGCTTTTTCCATGGCTTGCCTCTGATCCTCCTTGAGATCTGACTCTGATATGTCGATGATGTTCTCTGGAGTGATATCGGTAGTATTCCTCATGATAGATCTGTTGACTTGGTCCCACCGGGCGTGCCAAAAGATGTGTTGATGCAAAAAGACGTTAGATCTGCAAACACACCGGGCTAATACCCTAGTTCGATATCAAGGCGTGCCAGTCGATTTGACCTGTTAATCGACAAGGATGATAGATTTGAATAAAACCCGAACGAGACGACAGCGATACGCCCAGACGTCAAAGCTCAGGTGATACTCGATAACTGTTGAACAGATCAGACGAGACGACAGCGATACGCCCGGACGTCAAAGCCTGAATCTTGCTCAGTAAAAGCGGAACCTGCAAGGTCGTCGGAGATCAAGTTGATGCAGCCCGTCGATTCTTGAAAGAACTCGTTGAAAAGGAAAAGGTACTGGTGACGAAGTCGTCGAAAAGTAGATTGCTGGAAAAGTAGATAAAAATAATAGATTTGTTGTATTTGATTGTGTCCTCTTACATTGTCTCTCGGTACATATTTATACCCTGGTACTATGGGTCCTAGACAGACACGACAAAGTATTACCTAAACAAGTCTTATCTCTAAGAAAAAAATAACGACTCGTACCAAGGTCGGACTCAAAAATAAACTATTAAAACAATAGCATAAATATTGCCAGTCTCCTTATCCATTGCTTACGATGAAACCTCTATCGGCACGTTCCTCATCTATAGATTCCATCGGCAAAACCCATCGATAATGACTCAGATCAGCTTTCCACGTCCTTCAGCTCTGCTTTCCATCGGCAACCATGCCTCTCTCTCCATCGACAACAGCCTTCTGGCTTCATCGGCAATGTACGAGATCAACATGTCCTTTATCGGCAATCATCCATCGGCAACTCAGAAGCAATGCTGGAGAATAACCACTCCCTTGTCGATCGGCATAGTTTTCGGCCTCTATTGACACGTGTCAAAAAACGGTGTCAACAGCTCTCCTGATGAACCTGCTGAACCTGGTTGTCAAAGAACTCTTGGTTTCCAACGAACGGCGCACTCTCTAGATCCGATCAACAATCAACAACACACAAGCATCGAGTAATCATACACGAGCAAATCATAGACTTAAATTAGAGCAATACACCATATAAAATTATTCTACTTGTTGCTATGATCACATAGACGTAAAGATCACTGAAATCAGAGCTATAACGAGAAAGTTATGGATTTTACAAGATTTCCTATTGTAAAATAATTAGTTTAAAATAAAACTCAATTTTCAAAAGTTGAAAATAAATCTAATAACAGTACTAACAGATAGATTATGAAATTATGAACCCAACGCAACTTGAACGGATCGAATCGAAGTTAAAACAAAGAAGTTATTACCAAAATACTGCAGTGGCAATTCTATAATAAGACAAAATTATAAATACCTCATCTTCTACCTAAAGATCTCCCGCTCCCACATGAACGTGACCAAGGGCATCCATGGCGCTGCTGCTCTCACGTAGGAGAGAAGGAAGGGGCTTGACCGGGACATGTCCAGGCCGTCGGCGGCTGGCCAGACCGGCACCGAGCAGCCTGCCTGCACGCTCATGCACAGCATGGCGACGCTGGCAAGAGGTTGAGACCATGACGTAGAGAAAGGAGAAAAATAGAATTTGTTAGCATAAGGATTTCCAACTAGGGACTCCCATCATGATAATTATGATGTGCTTTGACCAAGGGGTTGGTACAAATATATAGGGCAGAAAACTCCCCACGTCAACGTCAACTAGCAATATGGTACTAATTGATATTGCACCCTCTACCTTTACTAATAGGCCTAATTAATTATTAAAACCCATTAGTAAATAAAGACATGTGCCTTTAGGTGTCGGGAAAATTAGGAGACTTTATTATTTTCAAAATTGATTAATTTCATGGATAAAATAATTTTAGAAAAGTCTAGAATTGACTTTTAAGCCATAAAAAATACTCCGAAGGCTCCAAAAATTTGGAGGAAAATTCTCTGAGACATTTTGGAACATGAGCAACCTAAATAAAGTATTTAGAGCTCATAAGAAGATATTTTGAAGCAACCTAAATAAAGTGGGAATACACCGGGCGCGGTGCGTCAGTGAGAGGGGTGCGGGGCGACAATGGCAGAGAGACAGAGCGGGGGAGAGTGTTGTGCCCAGCGCACGTGGGCTCTGGCCTGAGTCGGCCCAAGAAAGAAAAGAAGTGGCCTGCTCCACCACTTAGGCCAAGACACTGAATAAGGGAGTTGGGCTGTGAGTTAGAAAAGAGAGACAGGCCGAAAGAGGGAGAGACTTCGGGCCAAAACTGAGAAGGGAAACATTTTCCTTTTCCTTGTCTAAATTTCCAAAGCCATTTTCAAATAGATTTCAAACTCTTTTGATTTCATTTTTTAAATTTGGTCAAAACCACACCCCCCAAAATAAATAATGCACCAAAATGAATGCGCAAACATGTTGCTAAAGCCTATGATAAATTTTAATATAAAAAATATTATTTTTCTTAGGTTTTTATGAGCACAAAAATACATAACTAAATTATTTTTTGTCTATTTTCAAAATTACAAATTTTGGGGTGTTACAAGATGGCTCCATGCTCATCTTCTCTGAATTCTAAGCTATAGCCTAGCTTCATCAATCCACGAATGTACTCCATTTCCTCATAATTTTTCTGGGCTTCACCAATTCGATCGGTGAGATTATACTCGACGCGAAGTTCGTGCAACAGGCCATGGGGTACTATCTCAAGCTGGAGATCTTTGATTTCTTCCTTCAATTAAGGTGGTAGGGATGAGGTAAATAGAGCATGGCAGTAGGTCTTGCGACTAAGAGCATCTGCAACTACATTCAGCTTCCCGGGATAATAGTGAATCTCTATATCATAGTCCTTGATTAGCTCTAGCCATCTGCGCTGCCTCATATTCAGATCCTTTTGAGTGAATAAGTACTTCAGACTCTTGTGATCGGTGTAGATATCACACTTGTTGCCAATGGGATAGTGCCTCCAGATCTTCAAAGCAAGCACAACAGTAGCTAACTCAAGATCATGAGTGGGGTATCACTTCTCATGCTCTTTCAGCTGTCGAGAAGCATAAGCAACAACTTTCCCATTTCGCATTAACACACAACCCAGTCCTTGGCGAGCACAATAGATGACAAAGTCTTTAGTGATATCAGGTAAGGCTAGGACAGGTGTGGTAGTGAGCTTCTCCTTCAGAGTTTGGAAGCTTTGTTCACACGCCGGTGTCCATTCAAACTCGTGGTCTTCTTTAGGAGATTTGTCAAAGGATGAGCTATCTTCGAAAAGTTCTCAATGAATTGGCGATAATAACCCACCAAACCCAAGAAACTCCTGATCTCGGACACATTGCGAGGCTGCTCCCATTCTGTCACGGCTTCAATCTTTGCAGGATCTACAACAACACCATCAGCTAAAAGTACATGGCCAAGGAAAGCAACTTCTTCAAGCCAGAACTCACATTTGCTGAACTTGGCATAGAGTTGATGTTGAGATAGCTTCTCAAGCACTATTCTCAAATGTGCTTCATGTTCTTCGGTAGTGGCTGAATAGATCAGAATGTCATCGATGAAGACTACCACAAACTGATCGAATCATCCATAAACACCTTGTTCATTATGTTCATGAAGTAGGCAGGGGCATTCGTGAGACCGAAGGATGCAGCAGTATACTCATACTGCCCCTAGTGGGTGTAACACCCTATTTTTTATATCTTCGAAAATGGAAAAATGAATTTTTGTGAATAAATAAATGGGCAAAATAAATATTTTTATGAAAAGGGAGTTGAAACATGGTAGAAACATGCTTGAGCATTCATGCTGGTGCATACTTTCATGTTGTAGTGTTTGAATTTGATTTGAATTTCAAAATCAATTTGAAAATGCATTTGAAATGAGGTTTGGAATAAAAGAAAAATATTTATTTTCCTCCTCCTCTCCTTCCTGTCTTCTGGCCTGAGCGCACCACGCGGCCTGCTTCTCCCCTCCGCTCGGCCTGCTCCGCTTCCCACGCGCCGGCCCATTTCTTTTCACGGCCCGCAACGGCAGCGCGTCCGCGCGTCGTCCATCTTGGGCCAATAGCCGTGGCCCATCAAGAACGCCGCACTGCGTCGGCCGACCGTGCGCATCGCGCTCTCTCCTCTCGGTCACTGACAGGCAGGCCCCACCCCGTCTTCTTCCATCTTCGACTCGACGCCAAGTCGGGAAACCGAACCCGACCATGCCACCCCATCCACGCCCGGTGGCACCCTTGACCCCAGGCTATTTAAGCCTTTAACCCACACCCTCGACCCCTATCTGAGCCCTATCGGCAGCCACCTTCGCCTCGAGCAAGCAGCGCCGCCGAAACCCTAGCCGCCACCACGTCTTCCGTCGCCACCCAAAATTTGCCGCGGTCGACGGGACATTATCGTCGTAAGCTTATAACTTTCATGTTTTAACTCTGATTTGGTCCATTCAAATTTTGTTAGATTCATAATTTCATAATATACGCAGTGGTGCTACTTTTGAAGTATTTTGGAAACTTTATATTTTTAGTCTATATTTAATGTATTTATTTATCTATAGGAAATCTTTGAAAATTCATATCTTTGCCGTTATAACTCCGTTTTTGGTGAACTTGACGTCTGTGTGATCGTAGAAGCGACTAGAATAGTTTTATAAACATTTTATTCTGTTTTGATGAGATTGATGTATTGTTCCTCTAATAGCTCTTTGTTTGCTTCGTGTATGTATGCTCGATTGGATTTTCTGGTGTTGATTGTTAATGTCGAGTTCAGACGGTGAGGTTTTTGCTGAGTAAGGATACTTTGAGGATCAACAGGATCAGCAAGACTTTGTGAATCAAGGCAAGTATAGCATGGATCATCCTTGTTACCTATTTACTATAAATAACAATTCATTGGCATGTGTCTTTGATGACCTAGAGATTATAACTAGCTTTGATATCCTGATTCCTTGAACCTTTTGGGTTGCATTGGGTAGCTATGATGCTAGTGCTCTAATGATCATGATCTTATAACTTGATGTGTGTTATGTTATCAATGAAAATGGTGACTTTTAACAAACATGGACTCTTGTCTATAAGTGATTTATCATGTAGAATCCGTACAGCTGTGAGGGCTATATGGCTCTGGCTCTAGTCACTTGTAGGCCCTTTTTTAGTTGGTTAGTGGTCTGGAAGTTGGGGTATAGGACTGCCTCTGTCCTTATGAGTATAGCCGGGAAGGATTATGCCATATTGGAAGGGGGTTTCTACACACAACGTATTTCCGTATTTCTGATTGGTTAGGAGAACCTATAGGAGGCTTTATATGTTTTGTGGTGGTTTGGAAGTTATAAGTCCACTCAGTTGCAAAACATGATTCACAGTGAAAGTGTACACCTCTGATCAGAGTTTAAATCAATATATTGTCCATGCCCTTTGGTTAGGGCGGCCTTGACACATTTACAAAAGATAATGGTTCTCAAATTATTAATGTGTGCATCTTAATGTCGTTATTGCTATACACTGGTTAATGTTATTTTGATCAGGAGAACATGGGGATTATCACTACCTTGATGCTATACTTCAATATGATTAACTTATAAAAGCTAAATGCAGTCAAACAGTGTCAGCTTATTTGAGCCTCATTAACCCATGTTATGCTCGTTGAGTACGGTTGTGTACTTACGCTTGCTTTACTTTTAATTTTGGAAAATCCCAGATGGGTAACAGATGAAGGTTGGAATGAAAGCTATCGTGATGAGTACTAGGCTTGGTGTTCACCAATTGACATGTCCCTGTATGGAGCTTTCGCAATAAAGATATCTTAGTTATTTATTGTTTATGTGCAATACTCTGTAATAAATATTAGTATGCTATGTAATAAACAGGGTGATGATACTCTTTGTAATTTATCATCCTATATGTGCGACTATTCCTGGGGTGCATATAAGGCTATTTATGCATTCTACTTTTATCCTTAAAAGTGGAGTGTGACAAGTTGGTATCGGAGCCGTGTTGACTGTAAGACACAAGCCTAGATAGAATGGTTGTTCTTAGTCTCCTTTGCTTCACTAGTTCATGCTTCTTAACTTTAACCTTGTTATTTTCTCAATTTTTATGCTCTTATACTTACTCTATTGAGAAAATATTGACCCCACTCTAACTCATGTCTAAATCTTATAGATGCCTCCTTATACTCGCCGCATGACTGCTGCTGCGTATCGTAATCTATTCAACCACCTAGAGACTAAGGAAGTTGTTCCACCATCACCAACCCCGGTGCCTACATCACCTCAAGTTGAAGAAGAAGAACCAAAGGAGGCTTCTGAAGAAGAAGAGCTGGAAGTAGTTCAAGATGATGGTCAATCCCCACCGCCGTCTACTGGTGGTTCTGCTGGAGGAGGTGGACCACACGCTCCTATGGGATGGACTATGAAATTCTCTCGCGTACCGGAGTGCCACACCAGATCGCATATACAACTCATGAAGCTTCTTCATGACTATTATGCTGATTGGGACCCCTCTGTGCAGTACACTTGTTTCCAACATACCCATCCGTTGGAAGGTACTTACTGGGAGACAAATGTGGCTATATGTTCCCCAGGAGGGATGCAGAACTCTTACAACATAGAGATGATTTATGAGCATCTTGGTCCTAGCCCAACTCAAGAGGATGGCATTGAGGGTGCTGCTTTTACAGCCTGGATTGCTCTCCGTGGCCATCGCTTTGGGAATATGCAAAATGATGAGTTTCGCTATTTGCCTCGCGCTGACCACAGAATGAAGGATGGATGGGGTATGAATAGTCCTCAAGATTTGCCACCTGAGTCACGGGAATTGGCACACTTTGCGTGTGACATGATGCTCAAGCATCAGCGCATGGTAAGCACGGTGGAGCAGCTATAGCAGAAGCTTAAGGAGAAGCAAAAAAAATTGATAGACTCAGAACCATGACTGGACAACCAAAGATTTATGAATGGCTAGACCATGAGCTTTGACCCTAGCTTGAAAACCCTTATGTAATAGGCATGTTATTAGTATCATGAGTCAAGTTAGTCGTGTCATTCTAGTGTGTGTGAACCTTGAGTGCTTGATGAATTATGATTATGTAATATGGATGATTTGGATTTTTGTGTGAGTGCTGGAACTTTGTGGGCATGTCCGCAAGTTTCTTAGTAGTATATTAAGGTTAAAGTTTGAATAAATTAAGTTTGGGTTGGTTTATCCTTCTCCATCTTTGCTGTTTTCTGAGCAACCTATGATATTTTGGTTATATATCAAAATTAGTTTATCCAAAGAGTATGAGATTTCTCCGGGTGAAATTAGACTTCTTTATCTAACAATTCCCATAAGAATCAGGTCGATATCAGTTCTGAGTTGGAAGTTATGGATGCCACAATCTGATGTTCAGTGCTGTCTAGAATTTCTAAACAGTTTTTGTTGTTTGATTAATACAATGGCTTAGATGATAGAATCTGGGAATATGGTCTAAATAGAAGTTGTAGAAAATTTCTTAATCTTTCCAAAACATGTATAGGACGTCCCTTTTCAACATCTGGATCTCAAGTTATGACTGTTTCTCTATACTACTGAAATTAAAGCTCGCCCAGAAATTTTTAGTTTGGCAATCCTTATTATTATATAAGTGATTTGTATCCTGAATCTCCCTAAGCTTTGATTTTTGGTTGGAATACAGATGGCTACTTGGGGTGGAAGAGGTAACCGTGCTAGAGGCCATGGTGCTGGACATGTTACCAATGACGAAATGAGAGAGGTACAAATGCAGCTGATGCAGACTATGACCCAGTTTATGCAGACCATGCAAGCTGGAGGGTTACCACATGCTCAACTACCAAGGGATAAATGCAGGGACTTTATGCAAGGACATCCCCCTGTGTTTATCCATACCACTAACCCTCTGGATGCTGAAGATTGGTTGCGTACTATGGAGAAGTAGTTGAATCTTGTGCAGTGCAATGATGCTGAGAAATTGTTGTATGCTTCGGGGCAACTCCAAGGAGCTGCTCAGACCTGGTGAGAGTCATACCAAGCTGCACGTCCTCACAATGCTCCTGCTATTACTTGGGAGTAGTTCAAAGAGGATTTCTTGGCTCACCACATTCCTGAAGGGTTAAAGGAACAGAAGGCAGAGGAGTTTAGGAATCTCAAAATGGGCTCTATGACTATAAGTGAGTATCATGCTAAGTTTGAGGAGTTGGCTTGTTACGCTCCCCATGAAGTTATAAGGGACATTGATAAGAGGCGTCATTTCCTGAACGGCATATACTATGAGCTCAGGTTGCAACTGAAGGGCAACAAGTATGACACCTTTGAAGAATTGGTGAATAGTGCTATTATGCTGGATAATGAACGCCTGGCACAGGACAAGAAGAGGAAGATGAACGGATAGGGCTTTGGAAACAATTCTCATTTCTGCTCTAACTTTCATCAAGGCTTCCAGCAGAGGTTCTAGGGACCAGTCAGCCAGAGATACCAGGGTCAGCATGCTCAGCGCAAGAATGGGAATTTCCAGCAGCAAGGGAATCAACGGCCATCGCAGCAATCTGGAAATCAAAATCCGCATCTTACTGCGCCTAACAACACGCCTCTTAAGGGTAGTCCCAATACACCTCAATTGTGTTATCATTGTGGTGAGCCTGGGCACTATGCTAATCGCTGCCCTCGGAAATCAAACCAACACACACCACAGCAGCAGAACGGTAATTAGAAGTTCTATGCCAATCATGGAAGGGTGAATCATGTGTCCACCGAGATGGCTCAGGAAGCATCAGAAGTTATGCTAGGTACGTTCAACATCAAATTTGTCTCTGCTACTGTACTTTTTGATTCTAGAGCTTTGCATTCCTTTGTCTCGCAAGCATTTGTTAGAAATCATAGCATACCAGTTGTAGCCATGAAGAACCAAATGGTAGTAAATTCACCAGGGGGTGCTATACCAGCTTCTTACTACTGCCCCTTAGCTAAACTCCTCTTAAGGGGGTAGACTTTTCAACAAACCCTGTAGTGTTGAATGCATCTGGTATTGATTTAATTCTAGGATTAGATTGGATGGAAGATCACCAAGCTGTGATAAAGTGTAAAGAGAGGGTTGTGGATCTGACTACACCAAAAGGAGATAGAATCAGTGTTGATGTCAGAATGCAAGCGCCACCTACAGCTATCCTAAACCAGCTTGATGATAATGTAGATCCTCAGAATTAGGTGGTGGAGGAATTCCTGGATGTGTTCCCCGATAAATTGCCAGGTATGCCACCTGACCGTGATATTGAATTTATTATTGAGTTATTACCTGGCACTGCACCTATAGCTAAACGTCCATATAGAATGGGGGTTAACGAACTAGAAGAACTTAAGCAACAGTTAAAGGAATTAGAAGAGAAAGGTTTCATTCATCCTAGTGCATCACCTTGGGGTTCTATGATTTTTGTTGATAAGAAAGATGGAACTCAACGAATGTGCGTTGATTATCGTTCTCTCAATGAGGTTACCATCAAGAACAAGTACCCTTTACCCAGGATTGATGACTTGTTTGATCAATTGAGAGGTGCTTGTGTGTTCTCCAAGATTGATTTGCACTCTAGTTATCATCAGTTGAAGATTCAAAATTTAGATATACCGAAGACAGCATTCACTACCAGATATGGGTTGTATGAGTATACAGTTATGTCTTTTGGGTTGACCAATGCACCTGCCTACTTCATGTACCTAACAAACAAGGTGTTTATGGAGTACCTGGATAAGTTCATTGTCGTTTTCATTGATGATATCTTGGTATTATCAAAGAACAAGGAAGAACATGCAGAACATTTGAGGTTAGTATTGCAGAAGCTTAGAGAGCACAAACTTTATGCTAAGAAGAGCAAGTGTGAATTCTGGTTAGAGGAAGTCTCTTTTCTTGGCCATGTTGTTTCTAATGGTGGAATAGCAGTTGATCCAAGCAAGGTGAAGGATGTGTTGGATTAGAAGCCGCCTACCGATGTTAGTGAGATTCACAGTTTTCTTGGATTGGCTGGTGTTGATGCAAAAATTCTTATCTGCAAACACACCGGGCTAATACCCAAACTCGATATCCGAAGCGTGCCAGTCGATTTGACTTGTTAATCGACAAGGATGATAGATTGAATAAAATCTGAACAAGACGACAGGGATACACCCAGACGTCAAAGCTCAGAAAGTATTCGATAACTGTTGAACAGATCAGACAAGGCGACAGAGATACGCCCAGAAGTCAAAGCCTGAATCATGCTCCGTAGACACGGAACCTACAAGGTCGTCGGAGATCAAGTTGATGCAGCCCGTCGATTCTTGAAAGAACTCATTGAAAAAGAAAAGATACTTGACGAAGTCGTCAAAAAGTAAAGTACTGGTAAAGGTAAATTACGATAAAAAGTAGATTTGTTTATTGATACTTGGATATCCATTACAATGCCCTTTGGCATATATTTATACTCTGCTAATCAAAGAGTCCTAATTTAACACGCAAAGCTCAAATAAAGAAGAAATAAACTAATTCCTTATACGAACTCTATTTCTTTAAGAAAAAGCAATAAAACTCGTATAGGAGTTGGACTTAAACTATAATACGAAAATCGTAAGCTCCGTGTCGCCGATCCTCTGTCCGCTTCCATCATGATGAAGTTATCTTTTCATCGGCACATCCCTAGCATCGGCAACAACCTTCTAATCTTCCTTCCTATCTCATCGGCAATAGCTTTTCCATCTCATCGGCAATGACCCTCTAACAGCTTTCATCTTCATCGGCAATGATCCAGATCAACCTGCTCTTCATCGGCAACTACTTATCGCAACGTTAGAAGCAAAATTGAAGAAAAACCATTCTCCTTGCCAATTAGTCTAGTTTCTGATCCTTATTGACACGTGTTGAAAAACGGTGTCAACACATGCCCCCAATTTCAGAGTATAAAATACTTTATGCACCAAAATTTCCTCCAGGTTATAATTAATCAAGCCGCTTGAACTTCTCCTCGAAGGTTGCCTGCACTGGAGTGGAAATCCTGTACCAACGGGCCCATATAATGCTTCCTCCGCCGTGGCCCATTTTTCGTCTGCGATTCAAACCCTAGCTTTTCTCTCTCCAGCGGCAACATCAACAGGCGATCCTCTGACGAACTCAATCGGCGCCACTCTTAACGGTGATTCTTAGCCTCCATTAGCATTCTTCATTTTCTCCATCTTCATCATGGCCATGGTTGTCCCCTTCGATGTCCCCAAGGTTAATCTTCTTCTTTACCCGTCTTTTGACATTTCTTTTCTCCTTTTTCGTGCAGTTCATTTCTCCTCCTCATTTCAATCTTTAATCTTAGGAACTTTACAATAAGCTTCTTATCCCAATGCATCAGAATCGATTTATCTGCCTAGGCCCAATGGGGAATCCAGACCCAATCGACATTATAAACGCAGAAACTAATCGAATCCCCTTTAGAGCTTAGAATTTTGATTTGGGATTCTGGACTGATACCTTTTGATCCTGGCCGAAAACCACCAAGGGATGGAAAGACTGGTATTTGAGGGTCACCAGGCTAATGGAGCTGTATTGGGCAGAACGTAGATTAGAACAGATCATCAGACTATCTATTGCCGATATGGAGAGGAATGAGTCATTGTTAATCGCTGCCTCCTATTTCTGGTCTGATACTATGAATGCCTTTGTCTTCAGACATGGACCAGCTTCTCCAACCCTTGCCGATGTGTATATGCTTACTGGCTTGGATATCTAGTTTGTTGATGACAACACTCTATTCCAGAGAAAACCTGAGCATCGGCTGACTACCTGGAACATCGGCGGCTAGACCAGTTATATCAGCGAGTATCAGAAATCCGGATCTGTTAATCACAGGGAGCACTCAGCTTTCTTGAACATGTGGCTTGAGAAATTTATCTTCTGCGGCAGAACAGTTGGACCGACCAATATGCACCTTCCTGCAGCAGAAATGTTGGCCAACGGCATCAGACTCCCACTTGGCCGATATCTCCTTGGCTCAGTTTACCATCTTCTTCACCAAGTGTCACAAAGGTTGCTGCAAGGCAAATCCATCAGCAACCTAGGAGGCCCTTGGTGGTTCATCAATATGTGGCTGAATGCCTATATGCATAAATATTTTCACATTGATTTGTTTGCCCAGCGATTCCCTCGAAATCTTCCTAAAGACTATCAACTCGGGAAAGAAGAATCAGCAACACGCCCCCCTCTCAACTTTGGAGAAGCACTGGCAGTATTATCAGGGGTGAAAGCAAACAGAGCTCAGATCGGTAATCTCTTCCACAGACTCTACATCGGCATCCCTTCTGAGTTTCGGGCCTGGGTTCCTTATGTTGATGACGAAGCAAGATTCCTTCTTTTCTTCAACTTTACCGACGAGGCTTTGAATAAAGATGCTGATATTCTTAGTGCAATAATCACCCCTCGTGCCATCTCGGTCAACATATTTGGAAGTGGGAAGAACATTAACCCCACATATGAGTTCTATTATCCATCGGCAACAGCAAGACAACTAGCCTTTGGACAACTGCCCATCAACCTCTGCTTTGCCGATGTGATTAAACCGAGAGAGATCATCGCGAACCACATCGATTGACACAAGATTGTTACTCTCCTTCCTGATGCTGATACCTCTAATGTTGATCTAATCGATTGGGCACCGACTTCCTTCGTCACCGAGTACTTCAAATTATGGTGGCAAGAATGGAAAGAGCAGCTATTCTTTGCATCTCCTCACCTTTACTGGAATCTCATTGATCCCAATCATGCCATTCCTGCCGATGCGATAAATCTGACCATCTGCACTTTCAACTTCTCTTTAATCCATTGGCAACTAACTTTTTAACAGGTTGATGACCTAGTTCCAACACTGAGTAGGAGCGGCAAGGTCATACAGCTGCAGCCAATCTCCCCAATATCCATCATCAGCCATAAAGCTCCTTCGCTAGATGCTCTGATGGGCCATGGTCGTTCCAAGAAGAGCACCAAATTGGTCGCATCCTTAGCACAGACATCTCAGGTAATCACCTCACTTTCTTTTGCAAATGCCGATTGCTATGGTTTACCAATCTCACATTTCAGGGCACGAGTTCTACACCAATCGAATCTTCATCGGTGACTCACCCTTCGTCTCCACCTGCAGCACCTTTAGCGCCATGCCTCATCATCCTTGATGATTCTCCAGAGGTATTTCTCATTTAAACTTTAATTATCGGATCGGCACTTTTACTCATTTGCTCCTCTTACAGCTTCAAGTAGCTGCATCGGCAACCGTCCCAAGTGCACCGATTCCTCAGCCATCTATTGCCGATGCCCCCCAGCCATCCGATGTCGATATTTTATAGCACAAGCGTAAGGCTTCATCGGACGAAGAGTCTCAGTCAAAGCGGGCAAGGCTCACACAAACTCCAATTACTTCATTAGCACTTTTGCCCCGCCAGACATCACCCGATGTTCCTGCACAAGATTCCCCATCGACAATTGCTCCCCAATCGGCCACTGTCTTTGTACAGGAAACTTCATCGGCATTGGTGCCGCAGCAGCAACCAACCGAGACGCCGACACAGGAAACGCCATCGGCAATTACGCCTCCGGTTGCTTCTTCAAGCCAGAAGCAAGAGATTGCCTTGAAACAAGTAAGTCAACTCCCTTAACTAACCTTTAACACTTAGGTTCTTCTGCTGACATTACTTTTCTCTTTTAGGAGCAAGATTCCCCTGACAGTCTATTCTCCTTTTCTATCAGTGGGGTTATTCCCGGTGATGAAGAGCGTGAAGAAAGTTCCACTCTAGCCCTTGGAGCTCTATCATCTGAAACCAAGTCAAAGCTAGAAACACTATTATCCTTACTGCAACAGGAGACCTCTTTGCTGATCCAGGACTCTGATTCCGCAAGAGCAACCTTCAAAGAAATTCGAGGCCATATTCCTGCCGATGTCGAGGAAGCGCTCTTCCAAGTTGCACATTTGGAGAGTCGGCAGCTGCAGTACCAGAGGGCTGCCCAACGAATTGCCGATAGAGCCACTCAGGAAAAACTCCAGGAAAACATGATGAAGCACAAACAATTTTCCGATGAGAAACATAAAGACATTGGTAAACTAGAAGCCTCCCGTGTAGATCTGGAAGAAACGATTGCTCAATTATCAGCAAAAAGAGAAGTCCTACTAGCGGAGCTGAGACAAATCGAAGAAGCCTTGAATGCAGCAAATCAGGAGAAGGCTCAAATGCCCGAAGCTATCAAAACAATTCAGCAAGAAAGGGACAATCAAGCTTTCAAGACGCTGGCTCTTAAGAAGAAAATTAAGTCAATTGAAGGTAATGCCGATGAAGATGCAAAGACACTGGAGGAAGCCGATCAAATTCGCCTGTGTGCGATATCAACCATCCGTTCATTATTGAACTTGTAAACCTTCTTCCTCATCGGCAAAGTAATGCATTGGCAATTTCTAAAACTTCACATTAACGTAGTGCCGATACACTCTTTTTGAACAAGTACTTTATCTGTTTTCTTCTGTTTCATTGGCAAGTGTTCAGAATTTCATCGGCAATATGGAAACCATGTTGATGTCTACCAATGGGCCTTCATTTTTGCGCTTTGGCCGCCATACCTAAGTTTTTCCCCACGGGAGTTTTCTTCTTTGCGCTCCTGTTGCATCTTCCTCTTCTGAGTCTTCGTTAGACCTTCAGGGCACCATTGAGGAAGCTTCGTTTTCCAAATGGGCTGATACAGTTTCGTACCTTACCTGGGCGATCTATATTGGGATCTCCACAGAGTACTGCCTCATTAGGGACTCTTGCATTGGCCATCTCCTTGAGCTCCTCTTGGTTCATCGGCAAGCAGTCGTCACGCCTGCCCAGCCTTTCATGTACACTGATTCTGCCCCCCAGCCGATCATGTATCGATGCCCTCTCTCTGATCGGCTTATCAATGTATTCGCTTTGATTACCATAGTGTGATCTTCTTTCTGTTCGATCGGCTCGATCATAACCATTGCACTCGGGGCAGCTATCAACCATGGGCAATTTAATGCCTTCTTCCCAGCAGTAGATGAAGAACGGGCATCTCCAATGATTTTTTGCCGACACCACTATTCCTGACGCAACTCCTCTTGCCGATGTCAATAGCGGTCACCTGAAATTCTGTACGGAGCTGGTCTAGGAGGTCTTCTGGAACTACTGTTTTCTTCAACTATCTCTTTCCCCTTCAAGTCATCGGTAGTTGCTTGATTTCTAGGATCCACCAATGCTCTCCTTTTAGCGCTTGCCGATGTCAACACTTTGGTCCTGCTTATGGCATCCACCATGTTTGTAGGGAAAGGATGTTGATGAATTTTCATCGGCCTCTGAGCTTTAGAGTTGTCAAACTTAATTCTCCCAGATTCAATCGCCGATTGCAACTGCTGTCTGAAAACTTTACAGTCATTGGTACTGTGCGAAGTTGCATTATGAAACTTGCAGTACCTCATCTTCTTCAGCTCATCTGCCGATGGAATCACATGATTGGGTGATAGCTTGATTTGGCCTTCTTGAAGTAGTAGATCGAATATTCTATCGGCCTTTGTGACGTCGAACTTGAATCTCTCTGGCTCTTTCTAACCAAAAGGGCAAGATAAAGGTTTCTTACCCTTTACCCACTCAGCCAGGCCGATAGTTGGTTCTTCATCTCAATTTGATTCCTCTACTTCTTCTACAAAGCACACCTTCTTGTTCCAGCTTTTCCTATGTTCCAGAACTTGAGCACTTTGATCAGAGATCCTTTGCACAATATGGCTAAGACTTTCAAACTCCTGAGAATCGTACTTGTCCCTGAGATGCGGCAACAGACCCTGGAAAGCCAAACCAGCTAACTGGCGATCATTAAGCACTAAGTTGTAGCACCTATTCTTCATGTCTCGTACCCTTTGCACAAAACTCTCCACCCATTCGTCGCTTCGCTGTCTCAATTTCATCAAATCGGTAAGCTTCTTTTCATGGACACCAGCAAAGAAGTATTTATGGAATTGTCTCTCCAGGTTGGCCCAAGTAAGAATAGAGTTTGGTGGTAATGAGATAAACCACATGAATGCCAATCTAGACAAAGAGGACGAGAATAAATGGATCCACAGCTCATCCCTATTCGCTGCTTCCCCGCACTGGATAATGAATCGGTTGACGTGCTCCATTGTCGATGTATCATCTTGCCCAGAAAACTTAGTGAAATCTGGCACCTTGTACCGATTCAGGAAAGGAACTGAGTCATAAGCTGGAGGGTACAGAGTCTGATAAGAGTAAGTAATGATCTTGGGCTAAATCCCAAATTGCTCTTTCATCACTTCCGCAATCTTATTGGTCCAAAACGCATCTTGATCTTGCCGATGCACTGGCTAAATCTCCACTGGAGGCGTTGGCTGATATGCTTCTACATACCCCTGTGGCACTTGGCTTGGAGGAATCGGCATATTCACGGCACCAATCTGTGGAGTAGAGTTCATCGGCTGTTTTGCCGATGTTTGATCCTGGAAAACTGCCTGTGGACTATACTGCTGAGTCCCCATTGCCTGGTAACTTGGCTGAATAGCAGATTACTGAACTGGCGCTTGCTCTGACCAATTGAGATTATCACTCATCGGCACCTGACTTGCCGATGGCTGATAGTTTGCAGACAATTGATGCTCTTGTATAGGTGGATGATAGCTAGCATAATTGCCCTGAATTGCAGATAACCCAGATTGAGATACGAATGGCACTATGGGCTGTTCTATAGTGAAAACTCTTTGTTGAACCGGTGGAGGACTAGTAAATGGATTCGCATAAGATATCTGTTGCGGAGGTGCATGGAATCCCATTGACAATGGCTGTATAGCAGGAGGTGCAGTAGAATAATGTGACACTTGAGCCATCGGCCAAATTAGAGTAGTCATTGTCATTGGACCCTTTCCTGCTACATTATGCACTTGAGGCAGTCCAGAGTTGGCAATAGATGGACCTGGGGCATCCCGTATCCCCACCAATTAGCAGCAACTTGACTGTGTTGACCTGAAGGACCTGACACTGCCGATGCCGATAGATCTATGCTCAACTGAGTACTAGGCCTCTCTTGAGATGTTAGATCTGATCCTATCAGCGTGGCTTCAATGATAGATGGTCCTGATATAACTGGAGGAGTAGGCGCTTCCATACTCTCAACAGCTGGAGTTGCCAATGGAGTATTGACAGATGTTGATCCCGGCTGATGATATGCCGGCCCGACATACCCTGGTGCTTGTCCTTCTCTTAATGTTTGCACAACAGCATTGTAAATAGTATTGGACAACACGGTGGAGTGGTTGATCAAAGCTTGATTTAATGCAGAATTAATCATCTCCTGTAGTTTACCAGGGTTGGAGTCAAAGGTTACCTGCTGAGGCAATAGCAGATCTTGCTTATGGATGACTTCTCCACCCCTATTCTTGCTGAAAGACTTCAAGCAGAGCTGCCTGTAATCCTCCATAGCTTTTTCCATGGCTAGCTTCTGATCCTCCTTGAGATCTGATTCTGAAATCTCGATGATGTTCTCTGGATTGATATCAGCAGGATTCTTCATGATAAATCTGTCGAATTGGTCCCACCGGGCGTGCCAAAAGATGTGTTGATGCAAAAATTCTTATCTACAAACACACCGAGCTAATACCCAAACTCGATATCTAAAGCGTGCCAGTCGATTTGACTGTTAATCAACAAGGATGATAGATTGAATAAAATCCGAACTAGACGTCAGCGATACACCTAGACGTCAAAGCTCAGAAAGTATTCGGCAACTGTTGAACAGATCAGATGAGACGACAGAGATACGCCCGGAAGTCAAAGCCTGAATCGTGCTCGGTAGACGCAGAACCTGCAAGGTTGTCGGAGATCAAGTTGATGCAGCCCATCGATTCTTGAAAGAACTCATTGAAAAAGAAAAGATACTTGACGAAGTCGTCGAAAAGTAAGGTACTGGTAAAGGTAAATTGCGATAAAAAGTAGATTTGTTTATTGATGCTTGGATATCCATTACAATGCCCTTCGGCATATATTTATACTCTGCTAATCAAAGAGTCCTAATTTAACACGCAAAGCTCAAATAAAGAAGAAATAAACTAATTCCTTATACGAACTCTATTTCTTTAAGAAAAAGCAATAAAACTCGTATAGGAGTTGGACTAAACTATAATACGAAAATCGTAAGCTCCGTGTCACCGATCCTCTGTCCGCTTCCGTCATGATGAAGTTATCTTTTCATCGGCACATCCCTGGCATCGGCAACAACCTTCTAATCTTCCTGCCTATCTCATCGGCAATAGCTTTTTCGTCTCATCGGCAACGACCCTCTAACAGCTTTCATCTTCATCGGCAACGATCCAGATCAACCTGCCCTTCATCGGCAACTACATATCGACAACGTTAGAAGCAAAATCGAAGAAAAACCATTCTCCTTGCCGATTAGTCCAGTTTCCAATCCTTATTGACATGTGTCGAAAAATGGTGTCAACAGCTGGTTATTATAGGAGATTCATTGAAGGATTCTCGAAGATTGCTAAGCCATTGATAGTGTTACTAGAGAAGAATGCCAAGTTTGTGTGGTCTGACAAGTGTCAAGCTAGTTTTGAAGAATTTAAGAAAAGATTGACAATGGCTCCAGTATTGGTGTTGCCTGATCTAAGCAAGAAGTTCTCAATCTACTGTGATGCATCTCATTTGGGATTGGAGTGTGTTCTTATGCAAGAAGGTAGAGTTGTTGCTTATGCTTTAAGGCAATTGAAGAAACATGAGCTTAATTATCCTACTCATGATCTAGAACTAGCGGCTGTGGTTCATGCTCTAAAGATTTGGCGACACTATCTGATTGGGCACAAGACTAATATTTTCACTGATCACAAGAGTCTGAAGTTCATCTTTACCCAGTCTGATTTGAACATGAGACAGTGTCGTTGGTTGGAATTGTTGAGTGATTATGATTTTGATATGTACTACCATCCTGGGAAGGCAAATGTCATGGCCTATGCACTTAGTAGAAAGAAGCACGTTAATGAGCTTCGGACGACACCTGAAGCTGATGAGTTGTGTGCAGAGTTTGCTCATTTGAACCTCACCCTTGTTACTAATGCTATGGAAATAGAGGTGACACCAACCTTAGAAGAAGAGATTCGCAAGGGCCAGTAGGAAGACGAGGATCTAAAGTATATAGTGAAGAAGTTAGCAAAAGGGAAAGCTCCTGGGTTTCGCATTGATGAAGAGGGTACCCTATGGTATGGTAACCGGATATGTGTTCCAGAGGTCAAAGCGCTTCGTCAGACAATTCTGCATGAGGCACATGAGTATTCTATCCATCCTAGGAGTACCAAGATGTATATGGATCTCAAGGAAAAGTACTGGTGGATTGGTTTGAAGAAGGACGTGGCAGAGTATGTTGCTTTATGTGATACTTGTCAACGTGTGAAAGCAGAACATCAAAGACCAGCTGGTTTATTGCAGCCAATGAAGTTACCTGAATGGAAGTGGGAAGAGGTCGGTATGGATTTTACAACAGGTTTACCTCAAACTAAGAGTGGTTATGATTCCATCTGGGTAATAATTGATCGACTGACTAAGGTCGCTCACTTTTTGCCGGTGAAGACCACCTATACTGGACCTCAGTTGGCTACACTGTATTTGGAAAGGATCGTGTGTTTGCATGGTGTCCCAAAGAAGATCGTGTCCGATAGAGGTACTCAATTCACATCTCATTTTTGGGAAGCAGTGCATAGTTCGTTGGGAACAAAGTTGAACTTTTGTACATCATATCACCCGCAAACTGATGGACAAACTGAGAGGATTAATCAGATTTTGGAGGACATGCTGAGAGCTTGTGCATTACAATATGGTACCAGTTAGGATAAGAATTTGTGTTATGCAGAGTTCTCAGACAACAACAGTTATCAACAGAGTCTCAAGATGGCACCATTTGAAGCTTTGTATGGGTGTAAGTGCAGGACACCGTTGTTTTGGAACCAGACTGGGGAAACTCAATTATTTGGAACAGATGTTCTGAGAACCGCAGAAGAACAGGTACGAGTTATTAGGGAGAATCTGAGGATAGCACAATCTCGTCAGAACAGTTATGCAGATACTTAGAGAAGGGAATTGACATTCAAGGAAGGTGATTACGTGTACTTGAAGGTGTCTCCTATGAGAAGTGTGAAGAGGTTTAATCAGAAAGGGAAGCTAGCATGTTGGTCCTTTCAAAGTTTTAAAGAGACGTGGTGAAGTGGCTTATCAGTTGGAGTTGCCAGAGAGTTTAGCTGGTGTGCATGATGTGTTCCATGTGTCGCAACTTAAGAAGTATTTGCGTGTACCCGAGAAGGAACATTTGCCTTTGGAGGAACTTACTGTTAAGGATGATCTTACATATGAACAGTTTCCAGTAAGGATTTTGGATACAACAGAAAAGGTTATCCGAAGTTGGGTTATTAAGATGTGTAAGGTGCAGTGGAATCGTTACTCTGAGGCTGAGGCAACTTGGGAAACTAAGGATGTATTAAAGGCAGCTTATTCGTAGTTGTTTGAGTAAGCAACATCCAATCTTGAGGACGAGATTCTCTTAAGGGGGTAGATTTGTAACACCCTATTTTTTTATATCTTCAAAAATGGAAAAATGAATTTTTGGGAATAAATAAATGGGCAAAATAAATATTTTTATGAAAAGGGAGTTGAAACATGGTAGAAACATGCTTGAGCATTCATGCTGGTGCATACTTTCATGTTGTGGTGTTTGAATTTGATTTGAATTTCAAAATCAATTTGAAAATGCATTTGAAATGAGGTTTGGAATAAAAGAAAAATATTTATTTTCCTCCTCCTCTCCTTCCTGTCTTCCGGCCCGAGCGCACCGCGCGGCCTACTTCTCCCCTCTGCTCGGCCTGCTCTGCTTCCCACGCGTCGGCCCATTTCTTTTCCCGGCCCGCAACGGTAGCACGTCCGCGCGTCGTCCATCTTGGGCCGATAGCCGTGGCCCATCAAGCACGCCGCACCGCGTCGGCCGACCGTGCGCGTCGCGCTCTCTCCTCTCGGTCGCTGACAGGCACGCCCCACCCCGTCTTCTTCCATCTCCAACTCGACGCCAAGTCAGGAAATCGACCCCGACCACGCCACCCCGTCCACGCCGGTCGCACCCTTGACCCCAGGCTATTTAAGCCTTTAACCCGCACCCGCGACCCCAATCTAAGCCCTATCGGCTGCCGCCTTCGCCTCGAGCAAGCAGCACCACCGAAACCCTAGCCGCCACCATGTCTTCCACCACAACCCAAAATTCACCATGGTCGATGGGACATTATCGTCGTAAGCTAGCAATTGAGCATCGCCTTGACCTCCTGAGCGCTCCGGTGCTTTCAATTTGAGTCATTCTGGTCTAACTCGAGCCCTCGCCGTTTGTAGCTCACCGCCGGCCGCCGCTCCGAGCCGCTCGCTGACCCTGACACCTCTCGGCCTCCATCTTCTTGCCAGGTGAGCGCGGCATAAGCTCCTCTATCGAATGATACCGGCCTCGCTTTAAATGGTGGCCGGAATCGCTAGATCCTAAAACTCTGGCGAGCTCCGTACACCGCTGGTGATGGCAGCCGCCGCGTCGGACGTCTTCCCCGGCGAGGCCGATCGCCTCGATCGATCTGAGCTATTCATCTTGAAACGGACGGCCAGCAATAGCCCGTACCCCTTTGTGGGGCACTTTTATAGAAAACCCCTTAGTCTTCTAGCTATTTAATTAAGAGTCCCTAGCACATTCAGCAGAACACGTTTTCTCTGTTGAAAAACGTAATTTCTTCTTAACAGATCCATAATACGCTTTGTCCACTAGAAAGCGTATTTTCCTTGTAACAGCTTCCAGAATACGTTTTCTTCTCTGAAAAACGTATTTTTCCTTTTCAGTTCAGAATTCATTTTCAGCTATTTATAGTTTTGCCATTATCCTTAAAAGCTTATAACTTTCATGTTTTAACTCCGATTTGGTCCGTTGAAATTTTGTTAGATTCATAATTTCATAATATACGCAGTGGTGCTACTTTTGAAGTATTTTGGAAACGTTATATTTTTAGTCTATATTTAATGTATTTATTTATCTATAGGAAATCTTTGAAAACTCATATCTTCGCCGTTATAACTCCGTTTTTGGTGAACTTGACGTCTGTGTGATCGTAGAAGCGAGTAGAATAGTTTTATAAACATTTTATTCTGTTTTGATGAGATTGATGTATTGTTCCTCTAATAGCTCTTTGTTTTCTTCGTGTATGTTTGCTCGATTGGATTGTCTGTTGTTGATTGTTAATGTCGAGTTCAGACGATGAGGTTTTTGCTGAGCAAGGCTACTTTGAGGATCAGCAGGATCAGCAGGACTTTGTGAATCAAGGCAAGTATAGCATGGATCATCCTTGTTACCTATTCACTATAAATAACAATTCATTGGCATGTGTCTTTGATGACCTAGAGATTATAACTAGCTTTGATATCCTGATTCCTTGAACCTTTTGGGTTGCATTGGGTAGCTATGATGCTAGTGCTCTAATGATCATGATCTTATAACTTGATGTGTGTTATGCTATCAATGAAAATGGTGACTTTTAACAAACATGGACTCTTGTCTGTAAGTGATTTATCATGGAGAATCCGTACAGCTGTGAGGGCTATATGGCTCTGGCTCTAGTCACTTGTAGGCCCTTTTTTAGCTGGTTAGTGGTCTGGAAGTTGGGGTATAGGACTGCCTCTATCCTTATGAGTATAACCGGGAAGGATTATGCCATATTGGAAGGGGGTTCTACACACAACGTATTTCCGTATTTCTGATTGGTTAGGAGAACCTATTGGAGGCTTTATATGTTTTGTGGTGGTTTGGAAGTTATAAGTCCACTCAGTTGCAAAACATGATTCACAGTGAAAGTGTACACCTCTGATTAGAGTTTAAATCAATATATTGTCCATGCCCTTCGGTTAGGGTGGCCTTGACACATTTACAAAAGATAATGGTTCTCAAATTATTAATGTGTGCATCTTAATGTCGTTATTGCTATACACTGGTTAATGTTATTTTGATCATGAGAACATGGGGATTATCACTACCTTGATGCTATGCTTCAATATGATTAACTTATAAAAGCTAAATGCAGTCAAACAGTGTCAGCTTATTTGAGCCTCATTAACCCATGTTATGCTGGTTGAGTACGGTTGTGTACTTACGCTTGCTTTACTTTCAATTTTGGAAAATCCCAGATGGGTAACAGATGAAGGTTGGAATGAAAGCTATCGTGATGAGTACTAGGCTTGGTGTTCACCAGTTGACATGTCCCTATATGGAGCTTTCACAATAAAGATATCTTAGTTATTTATTGTTTATGTGCAATACTCTGTAATAAATATTAGTACGCTATGTAATAAACAAGGTGATGATACTCTTTGTTATTTGTCATCCTATATGTGCGACTGTTCCTGCGGCGCATATAAGGCTATTTATGCATTCTGCTTTTATCCTTAAAAGTGGAGTGTGACAGTGGGTGACAAAGGCTGTCTTGGTAATGTTCCTCTTGTATCTTCATCTGATGGTAGCCAGATCTGAGATCAATCTTTGAGAAGTACTTAGCACCATGAAGCTGATCAAGCAGGTCATCGATCCTTGGTAGAGGATACTTGTTCTTGATGGTGACAGTGTTGAGGCTTTGGTAGTCAACACACATCCTCATTGAGCCATCCTTCTTTTTCACAAATAGAACGGGAGATCCCTAGGGTGAGGCACTAGGACTAATAAAGCCCTTATCAGAAAGCTCCATAAGCTGCTTCTTGAGCTCTTCTATTTCACCAACTGACATGCGGTACGGTCACTTAGTAATGGGACCGATACCCGGCACAAGGTCAATTATGAATTCCACATCACGGTCAGGTGGCATGCCTGGTAACTCTTCTGGAAACACATCCTCATATTCTATGACAATGGGGACATTAGCGAGAGTCTTCTACTTTGCCTGAGATTCTGCCTAAGACTTGAGTGCATTCAAGGCACATAGAACAGATATCGATTTATCCTTTTGAGTGCACATCTAACTACTTGGCCAAAGGGGTGGCTTATCTGAACATATCTGGGTGAACAGGAGATCAATCCCCTGTGCTTGGTAAGCCAATCCATGCCTAGTATAACATCCAAGCCATTTGAAGGTAGAAGGGTAAGGTTAGATCAAAAGGTTAGACCCTCGATAGAAAGTTTTACTCCCTTACAGATAAGGGTGCTTCTCATCTCACCTAGGGGAGAACTGGTGACTATAGGCTTCAGACGTGTAGTGGTAGGTATATTATGCTCTCGAGCAAACTTAGATGAGATGTATGAACATGTAGCTCCAGAATCGAATAGAACTGATGCTTTAATGCCATTAACCAAAAACATACTGTACAAGACATCTGGGGCAGCTTGAGCTTCTTTGGTGTTCATGTCAGTGAGGTGACCACGGCTTGCAGATCCACGGTACTATGAGTTGGGTGCGGTAGGAGCAGGCGTCTTCTCAGGGCATTCCACCATCTTGTGGCCAGGTTTGCCACAAGTGAAGCAAGTGAACGCTGCACCACCTATGGAGGTTGGAGCGGCAGCCTTCCAGTTGCTCAGGTTTGGCGTAGCACGAGCAGGCACTGAGTGGTCAGTCCTGTGGCACAGCTGTGAAGAGTGCTCACCAAAATAGTGATCCTTCCCAGAGTGGTCACGAGAGCGGTGGTCACGAGAGTAACGGTCATGGGAGCGATGGTCACGAGAAGAGCTGGGGTGATCAGTAGAGTAGGCATGACCACTCTTGCCCAAGCCATAAGCAGGGTCCTTGTTGTAGTGGGGATGGCTTGATGACCTGTCCCGACAGAACCTCTTGTGCTCGTAGTCACGGTAGGAGCCTTCTGGCTTTCTTCACCCTTCTGGACATTTCACCTGCCTCCTTCAGGTCCTTCTCGATCTATATGCAGTGATCGATCATGTCACGAAGGGTGTGACTCTTAGTGCCTCCCAGGGCCACCTTGATCTTGGGGTTTAGGCCCTTCCTATACTGAGTGACCTTCTCCTTCTCAGATGCTGCAACATGTGGAGGTGCATAGCGCAGCAAGCTAGTGAAAGTGTTGGTGTACTCGCAAAAGTTACACCCCTTCTGAGTGAGGTTGTGGAACTCCTCCTCCTTCAGCTCCATGATCCCTTCAGGAACGTGGTACTCAATGAACTCATCTATGAATTCATCCCAGGAGATGTGGTCGGTGTCCTCGTGAGCTTGGCAGTAGTTGTCCCACCAGGAGCGTGCAGCACCTGTGAGATGGTGAGCGGTGATCCCAACACACTCCTCAGGGGTACAAGTGGTCAGCTCCAGCTTCTTCTCAATTTCCTGAAGCTAGTCATTAACTTCTAGCGGTTTGATGTAGGTGCCATCAAAGGTGGGTGGTCTCAGCTTCAGAAAACCATCAGGTTTCCTTTGGAAATCATTCTGGTTGCCTCCATTGCGGCGGTTGTTCCCTTCGACTAGTGCGGTGAGCAGCTGGGTCTACTGCGCCATCACTTCTACCAGGTTTGGTGGTGTCGGTGGTGGAGGGTTCCCGTTGACATCACCTCCGCCAGGGGCACCACCTCCAGGAGCACCACCTCCAGGAGCACCTCCTCCAGGGGCACCACCTCCAGGCGCGTTTGCCGACGGGGTCTGCTCATGGCGATCGTCCCCACCCAAGTTGAGGTCGATGGGTGGACGTGACAACCCCTGCATCCATGATGCCTATCATGCCCAAGTTCAGGCACGGGTGGAGGCGGGCGGTTGCCAAGACGGACGGAGCGGCGTGCAAACATCTGTGTCATGGGTCGACAAGAGTTTAGTACTTATTGATTAAATGTAATTAAATGATTTCAACCATTTAAGGAAAAACATTAAATCTATCCAACACTCATTCAAAGAAGTAATAAGAGCCATAAAATACGATAAGATTTGAACATTCATCACATGGTTTGCATTACATGGCACCACCTCTAGCAGCTACACTAGATGATGTGCGAGACTCGCACTATGGTAACTCTTGAAGGTACATCAGGGATAGTACATCATAACTCATGGTCATCAACTAACTCATAGCTAGACTCATGACATGGCCACACAGGGTCCACACTACTCTGTCTCGTACACTGGAGTGTTGTACACAGCTGGGGGAATACGGTTGCTAAGGATCATCAGCTCCTCTTGCGATATGTGGAGACGTTTCATGTAAGACTGGGCTTCTTTGATCTCTCTGGTTAGCGGGAGATGGGTAGGCGCTGGACAGTAGTCGTGCTTCAAGAGTGTCTGATCAATCTAGAAAGTTTCCTTGAAGGGGTTCTTTTGCTTGACTGATAGAGGAAGTTGGTCTTGCACGTCTTTCGCTTGACTGACAGAGGAAGTTAGTCTTGCATGTCAGCGTACTCCTTGCAACACCTCTCATCAGCATTCTTCCAGGCCATCTTGGTTCTCTTGTACCTGTTATTTAGTGTCTCATTGTGAATCATCTATGCAATTAGGTGTCCTTGGTTGCACAGGGCCTTCTCCTCTGCTTTGTTCAGGGCTTTGACCAACATTGACTACTCACATTGAAGGGTTAGGTTTCTCTTGCCACCTTCTCACCTCCTGTCTTGGAGCTTAGCTAGATCCCTTTCCATGTCATCCTGGATTCTCTCTAGCTGGAGTACTCTTGCATCCAGGGAGTAGTTGCACAGTCCAATGTCTGCAACCTTGCATCGTAGGTCAGCGACCTTGACTCTGTGAGCACTTTCTTGACAACCAAACTTGCCTTCAGTTGAGCAATTGTCGCCCTGAGACTTTCCTTCTCCTTAGCCTCCTTCTTGCAGAACTCCTGGTACTCCATCAAAGTGTTGTGATCCAGACATCGCTTCCTCTCAAGGTGCTCCATGTACCTATCCTGCTCAAAGAGGTGAGCGGCGGAGGCACGGTTGCAGAGGTTTGTCTCAGCAAGATGACCTTTCAGGCCATCTTGTTTTGTTGTGCAGGTATGAGGGTAAAGTTCAAGGCCTCGGGGAGAAGACAAAACTCTATAGCTCAAAGGTCCTCATACGCGAACTCCATCACCATGCGTAGAGCCTTGAGTGACACAGATTGGATTCCTTCTTCGATAGAGTCCTCTACTGTCATTGTTGTGAGAGTGGGCACAGAAGGAAGGGTTGAACTTGCAGGGATCTCTATGTGTGTGACCACATAGCCCTTGATTCCTCCTTCTGGGTGGGGGTCTCCTCTACAAACGTACTTGATCTGCTCAACAGGAACTCCGAGCACTCCTAGAACACGGTGTAGGTTGTACGAGAAGCCTGTGAACTCTCGTCCCTCGAAGGTGTACTCTACGATGTTGAGCCTCAGCGGTCCAACTGGGGGTCCCAAGCTTATCATCTGCATGTTTTAAAGGGAAGAGGTCAGCAAGTCAGTAACAATAGAGAAGCCTTGCATAAAAGAAATGCAGTGTCGATATATAACCAAAAGAAAAGCTGGTTTGTCCTGTACTAACGTCCATTTCTAGGGTCTCGTCCTAGGGTCAAGTATGACTCTTGATACCAACTGAAACAACCTTGATTTCCATGAAGGGAAATCCACATAGCCGAATTGAAACGTGACCATTTAAATCACATTCTCTAATAATAGTTGAATATCGTAATCCATACATCGAGCAAAAGAGTGCAATAGACAGGGTTTACAATAACTTATTACATCACCACTTGGCGGAATCAGAGTTCATGCAACAAAAGAAATAAAATCCTGAAGATGCGGAAGCGATAATCATCCACCAAACTCGAGCGTAGGAACAAGACCCTCATCCATCATACTCCTCAGAAGAGTACTCACTCCTGGAACCTGTGTGCGAAAGTATCAGTACGATATGTACTAGCCACCTCCACCCTATGCATTGTTTTGTGGAAATT
This sequence comes from Bothriochloa decipiens, assembly GCA_023333625.1. Classification (NCBI taxonomy): domain Eukaryota; kingdom Viridiplantae; phylum Streptophyta; class Magnoliopsida; order Poales; family Poaceae; genus Bothriochloa; species Bothriochloa decipiens. The sequence goes on along the minus strand of CM041636.1, from coordinate 614,839 downwards.
GGGTGCAAAACATGGGTATATCAAAAGACCCTATAAAGACGGGGGTTTCCTATCCAAGCGATCAGGTATATAATTAATATAATAAACAACTTTTAAACATTTCCATTCCCAAAACCATCCACCATCATCCACTCATCTCTGAATCACCATCCCAGATCCTCTAACACCATCTCAGCCTCTGGCCGACAGGCCAACTGCCCGTCGGCCTACCTCAGCGGCCCACAGCCCTCAACCTAGCCCATGGCCGAAAATCACTCTCAGGGGAAGATAGAACACTCCACTCACTAGTCCAGTGCATCCTCCTAAGGAAAGGTCCATAGCCAACGAATTAGCATATGTATCGATCGATCAATCATACACTCTGCAGAGGTTTCACTAATCCACTAGATAACCATCATCGGTGTTGATCACCACCTAGGTAGATTCTGGGTGCCTACTGCCATAGAACAATGCCACTCTACCATCCAGCTCTGGGTTGCCAAAACTATGAAGAGATCATCCCAAAGAGGACACCATGTCATGTACCCGCTCCCAAAGAGGGTTCCATGATCGTCTTGGGAGGGTGTTAGCTCTGCTATGCCTGTACCTCCCTAACACTACTCAACTAGCAGTAGTGGCATCGATCTATCCAGCGGTTTGGCCGTCTCCCCCATGGAGAGCGAGTAGAAAGCAAAGGATTCCTAAGGTCCGGATACCAGCGTAACAGTTCATAGAAGTGACCAAGCCAGGATATCTCCATCAGGGTTTCTATTTTACATGCTACCACGGCATGCTCCTCCTGGTTTCCACCCCTCAAAGGCTTCCTCCCAGGATTCTCCATCACGTCCAAGTTAGCCTGCCATAGGCTTCTCTCAAGGGAATGTCCAGAACCATTCCCTAGCAAGACTTGCTCCAAAAGCTCATCGTAGATCCCGGCTCAATTGACTCAACCCTCACCCTACTCCCTGCCGTAAGTTCAACCGAAGCCCAAATACATCATCATCAGCTCACAAGCCCATCCGATCCATCAGCATACCAAGCCTGGCACCTCTGCCAGACCCTCTCGGGGTTTATCACGTCGCATCAAAATGTAATCGAGTGAAGTATATATATAAAAGTAAAGTAGATAAGTGTGTGGCTAACATAACAGCGGGTAAGTAGGTGATGTGTTACGACAAGGTAGGGCTCATCAAGTAATAAACTACCATGCAATCCTAGCACAGGTGAACCATTATACTGTATTAAAAGTAAAGCACTAGCATTACTAGATTAGCCATGCGTAATGGGATCTATGAGGTTGGGTGGGATGTGGCACCTTCGCTGTCATTGTCCTCTGACCTTCCCTGGTACTCAGTGTCGTCATCAGACTGGTCCTCGCTCGACTCTGTAATCGAGAATTATTGGTCACGGGAGTGACCCCTATAGATTAGTGCAAAGAACAAATAACTGCAAAAAGATCCAAATGCACTCAAACATGATAAAAATAATTAGAGCACAATTTATAGAAAATTTGGATACTTGGATCGCAATTTTTTGAGTTCGTATGAATTAGTTATGGTTTTTCAAAGATTTAACCATATTCTAAAAAGAAAAGGACTGGATTAAATCTAGGGCTGACACGTGGCAGCACGCGATTGGGTCACGTGTCGCACGTGGGTCCAACAGTGACAACACAGCAACTAACGTGGATGATGACATCATGCTGACATCAGCTATGATAGGTGGGACCAAGGTGATGTCACTTGCTGATGTCAGCATTGACTCGGTTAACGGTCAACGGTCAAGTGGGCCCTTATTGGCCAATAATGGGCTGTTAATGGGCCGGATGGGCTAGACATGGGCCAGGCTCGGCCCACCATGTGGCACGCTCTAGTGCTGTCATGTCATGCGTCTAGATCCAAGAGCAGTCTCAGCTCACAGCTCCGGTCCATGGTGCTCCACTGCTCGCTGGGTCCACTGTCAGCGGCTCTGGTCCGCGTGAGCCGGGTGCACGAGTCACTCCTTCGGTCCAAGCGGTCCACCGATCCGTTCATGATGCGACTCAACCCTCGTGGACTGTGTCTATCTTCTCCTCTATGAACTAATCCCCTCCTTTGTTTCCTTTACTTCGATGATGGGGCTTGCCAGTGGCGGCCAAATCTCTAATTTCGGCCTCTCGATGGTCCTCGGCCTCCATTAACTTTCTCATCGGCTCCGCAGAAGCACGGCGGTTCGATCAAGGTGCTCCAAGACGATAGTTGGCAATCGATGAAGCCACTCCTCGGCAAACGGCGGAGTGACGGCCACGGCACATGGCAACAGCACAACAGCAAACGATTCCAAACCAAAGCGGGGCACGGGGGTGCAGTTGGGGTCACCCAACACCCTCCTGATGCGCCGACGGTGACCATCTCCCATGGCAGAGTTCGCACGAGCAGCAACTCCGACGGTGGAGCTCCGGTGTGGCCATGGTGTGTGGCAGGGCACCAAGAGAGTTTCCCCGGCCTTCATCTTCTCCTCGGCTTGATGCAATGCTTCTCGGCAGACTCATCATCGTCTTCTTGTCCTTCGAAGTGGTCAGAGATGAGCGGGGCTCCCTCGCCACGGCGACGCTCCAGTGTGGCATGACATCGGCACAGCAGTGGCATGGTCGGGGGCTCACACGTCCTGGTACGGCACCCCGGCGGCTAGCATGCGCACGGAGTATGCCATGACGAGGCGAACATGGATCTATAGTTGATAAAGCTCGAGCACCATCGGCCGGCCGGCATGGTGGCTTCACCGTGGCGGCACATGGCCGCGACGAAGGCATGGCAGTGTTCTAGTCTAGCATCCTCCCAATGCCGTGGTCCTTGTGGCTTTGGCTGGTCCATGTGTGCATATGCGTGTGTCCAAGTAGGCCGGAAGAGGCCTTGGCCTACGTGCTCATAGTGTGGAGCGCCATGGCCGAAGCACAAGGTGGAGGTTGGAAGAGGGGTTGACGGTGGCGCTCACCATCGTGTGAAGAGGAAAAGGAGTTGCGGTACACGTCCAAGTGGCAGCAGCTCGTGGTACAGCTCCAGCTCCTCGACCCGACAGCTCCACAGCAGCACAGCTCTGGCACGGTGACGATCTCCTTCTCCGGCAGTGGCAACTCCTTCCCCGCCCTCTTTCTTCTCCCTTCTCCCCCTTCTTCTCAAAATTGAGCTGGCTGGTGGAGAATTAGGATCCACCAAAGTGGTGGCGGCGGCTTGGAAGCCCTAGGGTGCTGGGGCCTTGCTTATATAAGGGAGTCACAGTGATAGGTGGCCGACAGACGGTGTGATTTGGCTCGGGCTTGATCAGGTGGCCAGGGAGAGCTCCAGGTCATCCGGTGGGGCTCGATTGGGTCTAGGGGTCAGCGAGAGGGGGCTAGCTGGTGCCGGGTGAGGCTAAACTTTACTGCGGCATAGACTCACTGCGGCGGCAGTGCATGTGCGTGTGTGGGGGAGGGAAAAGATCCTCGCGGCCGCGGGCATTTTGTGCAGGGCTGTCGGCTCCCGGCCAGTCTAGGTGGCGTGCACGGGGTCCATTGATGCAGCGCGGCGTTGGATCGGGTGGCCGGGGGATCACGCATGGTGCTCACATGGGGAGCAGGCAATGACACGCATGACGTCATGTGCAAACGGCCGGTGGGGATCCATCGGGAAAGGCATGACAACCGGGTCCCACTGGTCAGCGGCTCGGGGAGGTAACTCGGCGTATCGCGGGGACGGGCAGGCCCTTGCTGGGCCAACTTTGCTGGTGCGGGAAGAGAAAAGAAGAGAAAGAGAGAGAGGCCAGGCTTGGGCCGGCTTTTGTTCACGGGTCAAAAGGCTTTAACTTTTTATCTTTTTATTTCTTTCTCTTTTCTATTTATGTTTTTCCAAAATACTTGTATATGTATATATAGATATAGTGTGACAATTTATATAATGGGTCAAATAGTGGACATACATGGTCCTAAGAATATTTGGGGTATTATTCCCACAATATTTATTTGAGAAATAAATATTGTTGATTTATTTTAATAGGCACCACATAAATTCAGATAAGAACCAAATCACATGGTAAATTAGAATGCAACATGATGCATTGCACATGAGCTAGGGTTTACAAGGTAAGGTTGTGTGATGCTTGTGCAACATGTGTGAAAACTTTCTATATGACACATCATCACTCATAGGTTTTAAGAAAAAATTTTGTAGCTCGGATTTTTGGGTTGTTATAGCGACAATAGCATGCTATAGCGGCAACGGAGCCTATAGCGTAAAAACAAGCAATATCATCGTGTCATGTCCTTTGGGCCGCTATAGCAGGGCAATAGAGCGCTACTTTTTCATGGCTATGTCTTCATCTCTCCCTCTTGAAAGTTGTGGTTTTAGATCGAACAAAATTTGTGGTCTTTGTCTCATGGAAATACCAAGCGTACATGGAAGTCACCCCTGAAGGCTGAAATGGTACCGTATAAGCATTGTGCTTCAATTTGGAATTGTATTATATTTGAATCTCATTCTGACAGCAGAAAAGCTTCAGCATGCTTCCCTGAAGGACCGTATATGGCGACCAGAGGGGGGTGAATGGGAGTCTCAAAGTTTCTTTCAAAATTTCCGGTCCATGGCTCAACACACAACCCCAAGAACAAAAACGGTGATGACCACGACCCTATAGTGATGGTGAATGCTCCCTACGAACACAGTGGGTCACCACAAGAACAGCGGAACAAAAGGTAGAACGAACGGAGACTGATCGAATGCAATTTAGAAAACTCAGCACACACTGGCCAGGGGCGGACTGCACGCGGGTTCGGACAGGTTGAGGTACAGTCAACGATGGATTGTCCGGAGTTCCAGGCGTAGATTGTCCACGGGCAAAAGTCTAAAAACCCAACCAAACTGAAACGACTCTAGACACCAAAAGTTCTAAGCCTTAGACTCTCCGAGTCCCTAGGTGCGGACTATCTGTCTGTACGGACAGCACCCTGGTTTCAACGGCGGACTGCCCGCGTGTACGGACTGGACTGTCCGAAGGCAAAACACTAAAACTCAAACTTCTGGAATAAGTTTTGGACAGAAAACTATAGAGACCATTAGACTATCTGCTATTTGTACAACAGACTGTCTGGGAGTCTAAAACTCGAATAAAATTAAAAGTTGAGAGCTCGGTTTTGAACTGAACGCGGCCCAAACTGTCTGCGCTAGCAAGCTCGGACTGTCTGTGGTCACTTGAACAGATCAAAAGCCACTAGCTCGATCCCATGCCCAGACTGTCTACACCTATGAGGCCAGACTGTCCGCGCCCTACCAAAAAATTGCCTAAAAATTGGCTCCAACCAAGAATCGACCTGATCTCTCTCAAATCCAAACCAATGGCAACAAAACTTGGTAGATGTGATCACAAGGTAGTTGGTGAGCTAGTTCTAAGACATCATCACTCAAAGGGGAGGAGAAAAATGCCAAGAACTCAACTTGCACATGTTCTTGCCCGATCTACGAACTCATGTGGAATTATCTCAAACCCTTGTGGGAATGATCCTCTCACGTCATAGAACGAATCAAGGCAAGAAAAACAAACTCAAACGCTCTCGAATCGATGAAATAAGCCACATAAATAGAGGGGGGGAAGGAGCTCGGGCAGAACAAGTCAAGAACACAAAGAACACAACTTCACCTTGACTCGCGGAGGAAACAGAGAAGACTAGAGGCCTCTGTTCCCTTGATCTTGGTTCAAGCACAAACTCTACGTATTCATGGATCTCTCTCACCAAGAACACAAGAGGGATAAAACCTACAAGGAGGAAAGAGAAAACTGCAAATGCAAGAGGTGAGGGAGATGGGTGCTCCCTCATCATGTTAAATAGGGCTATTACACAATCCTAGTTTTGCCCTTAGATACATGAGTCACACCACTTAACCCTAGGGGCGTTATGGTCTGACTTCTTGATTTCTTGATCCGACGATCACCGCGTCTTCTCACTGGTAGCCTTGCTTCGACGCAATCTCCCTGATGTCGTCATGTGTCATTCGTCCGCATCGGTACCTCCACCAGTTTTTGAGGCCCAAACCCGCGAAACCCACTCCCAATGGTTTTGAGGCAATACCACCAAACCGTCGATGGTTTTGAGCACAAACCCACAAACCACTTGTGAGTAACGTACCCCGTACGTATCTCCCACCATGTACACTTGCCCTTGTCGATGTCCCAAGTGTCATCCACTGCTGCTGGCCACCCGGCCGTCTGTTCCATCGGTCCAAACCTCGCGTCCGCCCTGCACTACACCGGTCTATCGGCATGACACACCCTACTTTACCTTCTCCCGATCATTGCCACCGCCTCCGAACTCCACACCTGCACAACATAAGCCAAGAAACACGTTTTGACACATAATCCTATGCTACGAATTAATAGAACCACCGAGCCAACCACGCACCAAAGTGTTGGTACGTTGACAATCGCTCATCACAGAGATGCTACATAATGGTATAGAAAAACCATGTGTCCCCATTCCCTCATGTACACAAGAAGAAAAAAGCAAAAGCAATGCATCTGTCCCATCCTTCATGCTCACTCGTACTCATCAAGATTCTCTCCTCTATACCACTTTCTCTCGCACCCATCCATCCTTTATATCTCATATTCTATATCAACTACCTACAGTGGAGCCCACATGTTTGTAAATAAATTTTATCTAAATATATTCATGTGAGATATTATTTTGAAGGATTTATTGAAACAAATTCAATGGTGTAATTGAAATTTAATTTAATTTTTAGGTCTGTGAGTTATAACATTTTCTAGTTAGTTGAAATAGTAGGACCCACGCTGTATGTGTTCTCTCTCCACTTTTTCACGTCTCTCAGTCACACGAGCGTGCAGGACGAACACGGGCCCCTTCCTCTTTCTCAGCTACAGCAGCTTTTCACCTACGCCACAGCTTTTCACCCCGCCACATTTGCCGGACCACACGCCGTACGCAGCTTTAGTGTTGCATGTACCGTTCCCCGCTGCAGTGGATTTTCCTATAAAGTGATACTGCAAGGTGCTTTATAGTTTTCCGGTGCAAGATTTGAAGTGTGATCTTTGGTGAATAAAAAATAATAATTTGTACCTGCAGGTTGCTTCTTCCATGCCGATTCTAAGGCGGAATGCATTTCTCTGACCGCCGGGGCTAGCTCAATGAGGCATATCTCCGACCACCGGCTCGACGTGCGCAAAGGCAGAGGTGGACGGTGTGGTGGCCACCAAGTAGGATTGTTGTGGAGGTGTAGGCGGTGGTGGGCAAGGGCGGGCCGGGTGCCACGGAGCTCGGTGGCTGAGTTGGTGGGGATGGCCATGGATGCGGCGATGGACGGTGGCAGCCATGGCCCATGGGCGGGGCCAGGGCAGAGCGGAGCGCTGTGGCTGCAGTGGCGCCGTTGGAGGCGGCGGCACGGGGAATTTCCTCTCGGCCGGGGATGCGCGGCAGCCTCCGGTCATGGCGGCGATGGATAGGCGGCTTGCGGCGGCAGAAAAAAAAGGAGTTTTTATTAAAGAAAAAGAAAAGAAAAGAAAAGGAGAAGCAGGGGGCCAAAGGAGTTGGAACTTGGAAGGCACTCTTCAGTGTGACTTTTTCTCGTGTGGAACCCACATTGTTTTTTACTAGAAACTAGAAACGGAATCATCATCATCGCTTTGGTTGGATTACTTGCTATGTACACTACTATAAACTACTTCCGTGCGAGTGCAGATACAATAAGAAGATCGAAACGGCAGTAAATAATCTCAACAATCTGTTCTCGAGCTGTATGTTTGTTCATCTTCTCAATGTGACTCTGACGCGCAGTGAGTAAAAATGGAGCATCTATGGTTGATCTATCTATTCCTTCCTTCCTTCCTTCATGTACACAAAGAATAGGGAATGAGAGGCATCCAGTTAAAAGCTAGGCGCAGAGCTGGTTGCAGAGGTCGTTGATCCTATCCTGCGACGCGTCCGCCGCCAACGCCACAACATACGTTTGGTTCTTCCCGCCGGCGCAGACGACGGTGACCGTGTTCTCCTGCTGCATCGCCGTGAACGTGGTCGGCGCCGCGTCGCACCTCCACTTCTTGGTAGGCACGCAGCTGAGATAGTGGCACCACGAGCAGTGCTCGTTGGCGTTGTAGCCTCTGAACAGCAGCACCGTCGCCACCGTGAACCCGACGTCGAGCAGCACGGCGGCGGCCAGCCACAGCACGTACTGGTACGTCTTTTGCTTGCGTTGCTTCACCGAGACCACCGGCAGAGCGGCTGATGCCGGTGGTTGCCCGTCAGGCTGTCCTGCTGCTGATACTCGTCTCTGATGGGTGAGCCAAGCAAACTGCGGGCGGATGAAGAAGACGCAGACGAGAAGGAAGCCCGAGATGAGGCCGCCGATGTGCGCCAGTTCACCACGATCACAAGCACCAGCGTCAACGCCGCCACCTGAATGAACGAACAATTGCATACAGGAAAGGCTCAACTGTTTAGTGTTTATTCATTAATTATCAGGCAGATGTTTTGCAAAAGATGAAGATTAAGCTGATGGAAATGCAAATATACCTTGTTTGCATACAGTGACCAGTTTGTTATGAGTTCAGAGACCATGGAGTCGTTGGACTGTATGGACAGAGCAGTCATTAGGCTCCCTCCGAAACCAGAGATGAGGTACACGAGACCGATTCTCACTGCATATTGCATTGCATCATATACATAAGTACACTCGGCAGAAATGAAAATATGTTCCCTTTTCTTTTTTCTCTTTGCAGAACAGATGTGAAACTTTTCTGGATTTTCTACTAAAAGATATCAATTTATCAGCATCATCAATGGATAAGGGAGTTTCAGGTGTGACTGAAAGGGGTCTGTTGTGTTCATTAGTTTCAGGCTTTCAGCAAAGCTGGATTTAGAATGGAGTGATTAATTCGAAGACTGTATGTATGATCACTTACCAAAGCCAAATTCTTGCTCGAGGCGTATGCCGATGATTACGAGCCAGAGCATGTTGATGAACAGATGAATATCTCCTGCTGATCAGACACCATCCTTGGTGGCCATGGACGACCTTAGGCACATCGAGGGGCATCCTTGATGAGTTGCTGTTGTTGTTGCTCCACCTCCATTGTATGGCGGTCAGTGGAGAAGGTGACATTTGGGGTGTGATCTTCAGTCTTCACCCAAGACAACTAAAGCGAGGAGCAGAGACGCCCAAGCAGCCGTGGAAAGCGACCTGTTAATTATATATAAAGAAAAATCATCAAAGCTCGCTCAACAAAATTTCAAAATAGGAGTATGCTACAAATTCAGTCAAACTCTGCTTTCAAGTTGTCAACAGCCTGAATAAACTTAGTCCAATTCTAAATGCAATGCAACTCATGTCTCATGGTACAGGAAACGAGAGTCAAGGAAGATATTGTGTCAAAGAACCTTCGAAATTCAATAAGATTCAAAATATATATCTGCTGATTCAGTCAAAATTAGCACGTACTCCGTAAATTTGAAATGACCGGCCAAACATGTACGGCGGCATGTCCACCAAAGAAAAAAATGGACAAGGCAGATTCTAAATGCAAACGGAAGAATTATGCATGCACCATAGAGGAAAGATTGGTGCGTACCTTGAAGACGGGAATCTAGTTCCGTAAGACGCATGGGGCTGCTGTCCAGTCGATGCTGCAGATCTGAAGGGAGCGATTTTATATCTGGGCACTTCCTAATTGTAAGATAACCAAGAGATGAGTATTCTTGTGGTTCTGGCCCACTGGGCAAGGATGCCAGGCATTTGCAACTGTGCAGCTGAGATCTATGATGCGTAATGATTCCAGTGACTGCAACTCTGGGCAGGCAAAAATTACAAGCTCTTTGAGTGCATCCAGCTGCCCTGATATGAACCGTAGTTTGGAGCAAGTTTGAATATCTATTACCCTGAGGGACGAGGGAAGATCCGCAATATCTGACAACCCGTCACAGCTCCATAATGTTAGAGATTCTAGAAATGATGGAAGGAATCTACCCCGCATAGATGGTGACAGCTTCTCCTCAACTGGTACGTCATTGGTACTACTAACCCCTTGATTTAACTGTTGCTTGCCGTACAGAGACTCAAGCTTAGGACAGCTGTCAACATCCATCAACTTGATAGCAGGGGAGTTGAAGACCTCTACCAGACTTGGACACCAAAATATCTTTAGTGACTCTAGATGGGGCAAAAGTTGGCTCCTTCCTGTTGTTGCCTGGTCACGAGCACGAGCATCTGTTGGTGCGTATCCAATTACATCATCCCAATCCATAGGCTCCGCAAGGAAATCAAGCTTTGGAATACTTTCTCCGGCCGGTAGACAAGCTCATCACAGCGATTAATTGTCAGATCTTGCAGCTTCCCGTAACAATCCCACCAGTGGGCTAGTGCGCATGGTTGGAAGAACAGACTGCACCTGTATAGTTTCATATCTACCACAGACGATGAATGGTCCCATTTCTCCTTACCGTCCAGCTTGACGCCTGCTAAAGAAAAACTGGACAGCGACGTCACATATATGATTTCTCCAAGAGAAATTTGTTGACTTGCTTCACTCAAATCCAGTTCTTTGAGCTTTGGCGCCTTAGGTAGAGTTGTTAACTTTGGACATTTCTTGATAGCAACAATCTCGAGAAAAGGGAATAGTGCAGGTTCTTCTTTAATTTCAGTGGCAGCCTCCCATCTCTCAAAGCTATATAAATCTTCCAATGTGAGCTTCTTCAATACTGGAAATGCTGAGCGGGCCACACTATAATCTCCACCACCGTATGATTCTCTTTGCACCGATGCTTCTGGTAATGCTGCCAAATTTTTACAGCCTTCAATGTGCAATATCTCAAGCTGAGGAAATGCTACTACACTACCTTGCATTGCCTCACAAAATCCCTGAAAATCGTGAAGATTGACTAGCTTAAGATCCTTAAGCTTTCCAAATGTGGAAGATGTACAGTTGCTACACAAGAATCGCAATTTTCCTAATCCTTCCAATTTAAGGAGCTGTAGTTCTGCTAGCAGCCACAATGAAGGAAGCTGCTCCGCTTTACTGCAATTAGATAGCCGAAGCTCAACCATGTTTTTCAACATACCCATCCATGACGGGAAACTAGTGCCTTGGTAGGAATTTATTTCTAGAGCCAGCAGTCCATCGTGAGCTTCGAGACACTCTAGCACCTCATGACATTGTTTTTCATCCTCCTTGCCACTTGTCCACTCTAGTGACACTTGTCTCAGTTCCTTCTTGTTCTCAAGGTTGGCTGTTTTTGCATTTCTTCTCCCAGTCACGTTTTCAAGCTGCTTTAGCATCAATGAACCACCAATATTTAAATCTTTTAGCTCTCCAAGACTACTACAATTCAAGCCACTTCCCACTACAAACCATGTAATGGTTCGAAGCGAGGTGATAAGTCTAAGCTCTGGGGGCATGCACTCCAATGTCATGCACCCATCTGTGTAGAGATGACGAAGGGCAGCCATGTACTTCATTTGCTCTAGAAGTCTTTTGAGTCCCAGGCAGCCAAAAAGTTTGAGTGTCTGGAGACTATATAGGATGCTTATGTCATCTGGAAGTGCTTCAATGCCATAATTATCTGAGAGATCAAGGTACCTAAGGTGTCACAGGTGCTTTGGTTTTATTGACAAAGCCGCCTTTGATACCAAAAGTGCTCGGAGAAAACTATATTTTGATAAATCCAGCACACCTTTAACAAAATAAGATCTATCAAACATCATTGTTTGTATAGGTGGAGACATTTCCCTCATATTACCAAATAAAGAGTTTAATTTCTTTTTGTTTGTCCATGTTTGAAGCAGTATATGGCGGGCTGCACTATGAAGCAACTCACCACTTTCAAAAAATTCATCAGTTATACAAACACACTCCTTTTCTGAAGCAGACAGTGCAACATCATGCATGAGGTCATGTATCTTCACAAAAGTTGTAGAGTTGTACCCAACACTTGTTTGCTCCTCATACTGGAAGAATGACCTTGAAACCATCTCACTGACAATCCGTTTACCCATGGTTTCGGCAGGTACCTTGTTTTGATCAAAGATATAACCATTGGCCATCCATAGTTGTATAAGCTGGTCCACATCAATTTGATAATCCTTTGGATACATAGCACAAAAAGCAAAGCATTGCTTCATGTCAGCCGGCAAGTCATTATAGCTGAGCTTGAGTATAGGTAAAATTCCAGTCTCATCATCACATATCATGCTTCGATGTAATACATTCTCCCATTCTTCCTTAGTGGCCTTTTTACACAATACAGACCCCAATGCTTTAGCTGCCAATGGAGATCCAACACATCTCTCTGCAATCGGGCCAATCAACTTAACTAGCTCCTCTGGCTTAGTCTTTTGGAAACTGAAAGCTCTTGTTTCAATAATTTCATGTATGAATTCTTTGTCCAGAATTTCCACTTCATGGTATTTATTTTTCCATGACTTGTTAGCTACTGTACCCATGAATCCAGCTATATCTTTATCACGAGTTGTCGTCAATATGGCACTACCAGCACCACCTTGTTTAAGACATGCCTTCAATGGGCATAAAATATTTGTACATAGAAATATGTCAAACAACAGATCTTAGAATATTATTAGC
>CM041636.1:567272-602256 GCA_023333625.1 Bothriochloa decipiens | reverse complement strand
CAAAATAATCCGAATTTGAAGAAACTTGTAAAAGATGAAATGTTGCTCTCAATGAGTAGAACATTTCACTTTTAAACATCAAAGCCTAATTCTGCCTAGAATTTGAAATTCAAAAATGGGATTTTAAAATCCATTTAAAATTAAAAGAAAAATATTTTTATAACTGTTTTTGATATTTTTGACCCACTTCCAGGCCTTTTCATGGAATGACCCAAAAATAAGTTTTGCTCCAAATAATTTTCTCTACAAACTTCATTTAACACTCAACCCTAAACAAACAACCTATCACAAAGCTCTAGTTCAAATCAAAGCAAGCACATTTTTATATTATCATTTCATGTAAACAATTGATGATGCAAATGAGATGATTATGCTCATGATATGCAAGATAATGCATGCTTAACACCATGGTGTTACAATTCATAAAAAACATGAAGATTAACTAGCTTAAGATTTTTAAGCTTTCCAAATGTGGAGGATGTACAGCTCCTACACAGGTATTGCAATTTTTCCAATTCTTCCAAATGAAGGAGTTGTAGTTCTGCTAGCTGACACAATGAAGGAAGCTGCTCTACTTTACTACAATCAGATAACCGAAGCTCAACTATGTTTTTCAACATACCCATCCAAGATGGAAAATTGGTGCCTTGGTAGGAATGTATTTCTAGAGTCAGCAATCTATCATGAGGATCGAGAGACTCTAGCACCTCATGACATTTTTGTTCCTGCTCCTTACCTCTTGTCCACTGTAGTGACAGTTGTCTCAGTTCCTTCTTGTTCTCAAAATTGGCTGCTATTGGATTTCCTCTCCCTGTCACATTTTCAAGCTGCTTTATCACTAATGAACCACCAATATTTAAATTATTTAGCTCCCCAAGGTTACTACAATTCAAGCCACTTCCCAGTACGAAATATGTAATGGTTTGAAGAGAGGTGATTCATCCAAGCTCTTGAGGCATGCACTCCAACATCGTGCACCCATCTGTGTAGAGATGATGAAGGGTAGTCGTGTACTTCATTTGTTTTGGTGCTTTGGTTTTATTGACAAATGAGCCCCTGGTCTTGGCACCGAAAGTGCTGGAATAGAACTATATTTTGATACATATTGTATACCTCTATGGTAACAATATTCATCAAACATCGTTGTCTTGATTGGTAGAGAAATTTTTCTCATAGAACCATATAAATGACCATGTCTTCGTTTTTCTATCCATTTTTGAATAAGTATATGGCGAGTAGCACTAGGAAGCAACTTGCCACTTTTAATGAATTCATTTGTTATACCGACACACTCCTTTTCTGAAGCAGACAATGCAACAACATGCAAGAGGTCATGGATCTTCACAAAAGTTGTAGAACTATACCCAATCCTTCTTTGCTCCCACTATGTCCGTGATGAATTTCTCACGCCACTTGTTCCATGCTGGTGCCTCAAGCTGAAACTTGTCGAATCCAAAGTTGTTCATTTCATCCACAAGGATCTTGATGGCCTCAACAATGCTGCTAAGCTTGTTTGCCATCCTGCTGCAGAATGCAACCCGGTTGTCAGTAGGGAAGAGTTTTACTCCAACCATGCCAAGCTTGGTGATGTGCCCATCCTTCTTGGCTTGGCGGCGGAGGCCTCATACTCAAACTCGTCGAAGACATCGTTGCCATCATCCGCCACCGTCTTGAGCTCCTCAAGCCATGCCTTTACTCCTCGTCGGCGAAACGCTTGCTTCTCAGCATCGGCAATGACGTCGAGGATGGCAGGCAGCTTGCGCTTGAGGATCTTATGCTGCTTCTCCATGCCCTCCATCACGTTGTACTGGTCCAGGAGAGAGCTGGTCATCTTCTCCTGCACCAGTGACAACAGTGGGGTGACCACAAGGCTGGCCACTAGCTTAGCCATTGGAGCGAACACTCAGCACAGGATCGAGAACGCGCGCTCACGCTCAGAGGGAGAGGAGAGCACACGGGATGGGAACACAATGGCGTGGCGGAGTGGTGAAGACAGAAGAGAATGGTGGCTTTGGATGAAAACAGAGTGATGGTCGCTTTGGAGGAAAACAAAGTGGAGCTGGGCATTGACTTCCTAGCTTTGCCCATTAGCAAAGCAGGGCATCTTTGGTTGCTGCATTCTAATAACACATTTTACTATTACTAATTAGAGGCTCCAACAGAGGCTCCACATTAATCCTCATGAGATGCTCCAGAAAAAATAGATAAATCCTAAAAATTTTCACAAAAAACAAAAAACATCTGGCCATCAATCCTAAAGCCTCTAACGTTGACAGCCATAGATCTATTCCATTTTCTAAATAAATTACCCATATTTGAACCCTAAATAAAATAAACCCTAAATGTAAATAAAAATTACCCACTATTGTTATTATTAAAATTATTACGATTTTTAAGATATACACATCCAAATTACACATAATATCCACGGTAGAAACATATTGGCCCCGTGAAAAAAAAGGTCTCACAAACATTAGCTGGCTCTGCTTCCTTCCAATCGATGGCATGAAGTGCACGCTTTCATGCAGTAGTTTGCAATCTGATTGGTACTCGATTTTCTGCTGTGGATTTCAATGAGGTGACGTATATATGTACGACTACCGCGACATCATCGAGAAAATGTAGATGAGTAGATGCATGTCGCTCCAGTGGGTCAAGTTCATCTAGCTAAGGGCATCGAGGTCGGGCATCCGACAAAGCTAATCAGAGTACCAAGATGCATGTACAATATCCCTCTCTTGCCCTGTCCGGTATCCTCATCACCGAGATGACAAGCATTCGACAACAAAAAGGCCTTTCGAGTTACTAAGGACGAAAGGGCGATGACGTATCATGACTGCATACAGGTCAGAGCACAATTCTTATTGCAGAAGTCCTTTCGAAGAGCTCTATTTAGTCTTTAACTAGCTATATACTCCCTCCGTATCGGATTTAGAAGTCGTTTTGGACAAGATTAAGGTCAAAAATTAAGAATATAAATCATTAATAATTTTAAATTATCGAATTTGCAAATGTAAATTTATATGAATAGATTTGTCTTAAAAAGTACTTCCAAAAAAGTATACATATATCATTTTTCTATAAATATTTTTATAAAAGTAAGAGGTCAAGGTTATGTTTTGGAGACCGTGTCGCTGTCCTAAACGACTTCTAACTCCGATATGAAGGGAGTATATAGCTATGTAATTTATATATACTAATGATCATAGCAAATTCATAATAATATTCACAATCAAAGAAGGTTATTACATAATGGTTTCTATATAGAGGAAGAATAGAAATTATAACGTCATTGCTAATTGGTGGGATTCTATACCATAGAGTAGAAATATGGTATTTTAAACAAATCTAAAATGTTAGTCAAGGGTATTGTGATTAATGTTGTTAAACAGAGTATTACAATGAATCATTTTTTCTAGGTTACTATGTTGCTATCTGTTTGGTTGCCTATAATCACCCTTACATTATATTGACAAAACAAGCATTACATATGGTCTATTTTTAATATCCCACCACTACCATTGTGCAAAATAGACAAAAACGGACCTCTAATATTCATTTGAATAAGAACGTATGCTATTATATGAAAAATGATATAAAGTAAACCATAAAGTTTTATCAAAATTAATCACCTACATTTATATTTATCATAATAATATATACTATCTCTAAAAATGGGCAGACCGACTGCCAAAGGCTCCCACATGACTGGGTCTGGGGAAGGGATAAACCGAGGCAAGCTTTGGAATCCACGACGACCTCGTGACTCAATGAGACAACTATAACCACTACACCGGGCATGCCCTTCTAATAATATATACTATATCTAAATCTAAATTATCTATGGCGATCATTATGAAGTCAATTCTTCAAATACTTTCATGATGGTCTAAATTATTCACTCATGTTATTAATACTAATGAACAATTAACTCAAATTTGTGTGTGTTTCTATCCATATAGGTAAGTACATGAAGCTTTAGCATGACAATTTTGAAACCAAATATATTGCAAAGATTTTGAGAAAACACAAATTCAGAACATATGAAGTAACAATGCAAAGGTGAAAATTATGAATGGGGCTGTAAAAGTATATAAGTGGTTGGTAACTCAACTATAACAATCGAATAATCATAAGAAAATATTTATATGAGTATTCTGTAAAAAATATTAACACATAGATCAACTAAATAGACATCAAACACAAATGGAGGTATGATTGATGCTTTATGAATGCAGATGGAAAAGTTGATAAAGAAATTGTATTAAAGCCTATCACTTTATGATTAAAGAAAGTCAATATATGGGTTTTACATCTAATACAAACAAAACTTAGGTCTAATATTCATTGAGCCAAGATGCAAAGAGGAAAACCTACCAATTGACATGGAAATTATATATATACCAACCTATAGTTTAAGTATTTCATAAATGGGTTTATACTACATCTATTTTTTCATATAAATTTTAAAGGTCATATGTCTTTGAATTATTATTCCACTGACATGTCCTCCCACACGGATTAATCACTTGGTTTTTAAGCAATAGAATTTCCTAGGTGGCTTTTTCTAGACATTTTCATGCTCAAACCTACATTTGTTATCAGGAAACATTGTATACCACAAATCTCATGTTCCTTGATGATAGGATTTACTATTATTAAATATTCAAAATAGAAATGCACATGTACTTCAAAGGAGAAGTGCATGTGTGAAATTAAAATGATAATTATAAGGAAAACTAAAATAATATGTATAAAATATTTGTAACATCTTTGTTTTGTACCACCTCTGCTACTATGTAAATCAACATAAAGGAACATATGACTCCATATTTAAACTACCCAAATAGGTCATTAAAAAAAAGCATGATCTATAGTATATCTAAATTTAGATATAATTATGTACTCACCTACTCTTATTATGATAGATAATTTACATAACCTAATTTCTATATTATTATTTGAAAATAAAAATAAATATCCTCTCATAACATCTAAAAATTATCTACATCTTCTATTAATAAAATTGTTTAAATAACCATAGGAAATATAGATATTTCTTCATTATCCACTTCTATCAATATTATTATATTAAGATCCCAATATAGACTATGAAGTCTCTATTATGTAGAAAAACAAAAAGTAAAAACATATAATTGATGGGTTATGAGGGTGCTACGCTAGCCAGAAAACAAAACTTTTTCAACCTCATAAACCAGGATCTACTACTAGTTACAGGTTACGGGATTACCACTAGACGCGCAGGTGCAGCAGAAGATGACTCGATGTAGTCGTATGCGTCACAGCAGACAGTGCAGTTGCGTGGTTGTCTGTCACCTCAATCCCCTCGCGCGGTTCGTCCCAGTGCTCCAGATGCAGCACCTCCGAGGAATCCCACACGTGTAGGGAAGAAGCTTTGCGCCTCCGGACTGCTAGGTCCGCGAGGAGCAGAAGGCGTGAGCGTGCAGAGGGCGACAGCGGCTGCCAAAGGCGTGCATATATCTGACCCCGTGCCTACCCCTTGCTTATATAGGTGTCCCCAATGAGCTCACGAGTTGGAGGCCCATTAGTAACCCTAAGCCTTGTCTAATTTGGGTCCAACCCAAATTAGGCTTCCAGCCCCTTAAGCGTGCGACCCTATAGGTTCACGCACACATTGACATGGGCCGAGTACTCCTACTCGCCCAATAGTTGACAGCAGCCTCTAGCAAGGCGTGATAACTCCTATGTGCACGCAAAGATCATATCAAACGAACCACTACGACCACATACAAGTTATTCCCTTTGCCACTCGATATATGGTTCAACTCGTGGGTTAACACTTAACCCAAGTATGGCCAAGCATTTATTGATCCAATCACTTGAGTGATCCAGTGATATCTCTCTCGCGTAGAGAGGGGCAAATTCCATCTTGATTGTCTATGTCTCATAGTATGCTTTCCGACCACCCGAAGACCAAATTTATAACTACCCAGTTACCGAGCAACGTTTGATAGTCCCTAAGTAGGTCGTTTGACATCTTGAGTACATACTACAATCTTAGGTCTAAGGATATAATGTATATGATGTGAATAGAGACTTTCTCATATCGAGACAGTCCAGCCTACATGTCTCACATGTGCCCACATTATTAGTTTGACATCTCCATGTCCGTGACTTATGAAACATAGCCATCGACTAATACATATGCTGGTCTAATATTCAAGTGTGTTCTCACAAGAACACCGACCTGGAACAACTTTAGAATAATCATTCAAGTAACTGAGTTCCACAAACAATTCACATAATCACCAATCAATACAAGTTGTCTATAATGGATATTCAATGAACACTTTATTAATCATGGATACAATCGGAATATCATTATCTACATGATTAGCTCTAGGACATATTCCCAACAATAATTTAATATAAACATTTATTTATTAATAATTAGATGTATTAAACAATATATCTCTTTAAATTTTAGCCCTTGCGAGAGCACGGGTTGATGGACTTTTAGTACTAACTAATATGGTACCATTGCAGCTGGAAATCAAATGAATTCTCTCCCTGTCTGTCTGTCTTTATGTCTCTCCCTCATAAAGGTTGAAGCCGTAAATCGAATAAATTTGTTCTCTTTCTTCGTCTTTCGATCTCTAGATCTGTCTCATGGAAATACCAGGTGTTGTACCGATTTTTGGATAGTTCACCACAGGGATTTGGTCGACATCAACTGTGCAAGGAAGGCACCCCTGAAAACTAAAACGATGGTGCTGCATAAAAATAAAAATAATAGCTCGCATTCTGCTTTAATTTCGAGCAGTATGGTTATTCATCTCACTCTTTTTTTTGAAAGATTCGTTACTGGCTTTCATTAATAAGAGCGAAAAGCAGTTACAAGTTTACAAGAGGGCACAAGATGTGCCAACTCCACTTTGTTCAGATCTCACTAAGTGAGTTCCAAACCACCCCTGATTTTCTTAAGGCTAATTTACATAAATTAGTTGGTCAACAGTTTGAGTTTGCATGGTCTGTTGGTCATTTCCTAGCATTGGGATGACAAGCTGAAGGCCCTTGTTTCCAGCATATGCCCATTCATTTGCCTGAGCATAGATGGACTCGATGATCCCTAGCACATGCTTGCATTCCTTCCGGAAGACCCTGTTGTTTCTCTCACGCCATATTTTCCAGACGTCATACGATTAATGAAAGTGTAAGTACATACGTACTTAACAAGCATAGAAGGGGTTCATGAGGCTCAATGAAAGTTGATACGGTTAAACTGCAAGTAGCTTTTAGTGTATGTCACATTTTAGCGATTAGCATCAAGGTAGTATTAAACCCATAACCACATGATCAGATAAACATGATTAAGAATATGACAAAACAATGTTAACATGTAGCACAGGTTGAGTTGATGATCCAATTCCATAAAAGTCTCCAAGGCCGCTCTAACAGTGAGCACGGACGATATATCGGTTTAACTTTGCACAAAGGTGTACACTTTCACTACGGATCATGATTTCCAAACATATGGGTTTGCAACTCCCAGACACTCGAAAACCACATAAAGCCACTTATAGGTTCGGCTAACAAGCTAGGGCCGCAGGGTCATTGAATATAGAAAACCCCCTCCCAATGTGGCACATCCTAGTTATAACACACAATGAAGAGGCAGCCCTATACCTAACTCACAGTTCCTCTAACTCGCTAGAAAAGGTCCTATGAACAACTAGATCCAGAGCCATATAGCCCCCATAGCTATACGTTATGTCCCGGATGATCACTTACAGTTCGGATCTTATTGAAAGCCATCTTTTCATTAGTTGCATAGTCATTAATCAAGTTACAAGATCATGGTTATAAAGCACTAGCATAAACTACCCATATGCAATATCCCAGTTATCAAGGTAAACAGGTGATCAAAGCTAGGTAATCTTAACAGGGTAGCAAAGAGACACAAGCAGATGATTTTAGTGTGTATACTGAATAGGTAACAAGGATGATCCCAACTATACTTGCCTTGATCAAAGCTTTCTTGAAAAACCTGCTGATCCTGAGTGTCGAAGAACTCTTTGTCTCCAACGAACGGCTCACTCTCTAGATCCGATCAACAATCAGCAACACCCAAGCATCGAGCAATCATACACAAGCAAACAAATAGACTTAAATTAGAACAGTACACTAATTCACAAAATAGATTGAAAAGGGTTGATAAAGCTATCCTACTCGTTGCTATGATCACACAGACGTAAAGATCACTTAAATCGGAGCTATACCGAGAAAGTTATAGATTTTACAAGATTTCCTATTGTAAAATAATAGATTAAAATAAAACTCAACTTTAAAAGTTGAAAATAAATCTAAAAGTGATACTAACATGTAGATCATGAAATTGTGAATCCAACGCAACTTGAATGGACCAAATCGGAGCTAAAACGGAGAAGTTATAAGCGTTTGAAAATAGTGGCAAACTTGTGAATAGAGGAAAACATATTTTTGAAACTGAAAAAGGAAAATACGTGTTCCAGTGAAGGAAACGTATTCTGGCTCTATTAAAAGGGAAAATATGTCTTGTTATGAACAAAGCGTATTTTGAATCTGCTAGAAGGAAAATATGTTTTTCAGAAAACAAAGCGTATTCCGCGAAAACCGCAAAGGGTTCTTAACAAAATAGATAAAAGAGCAGGGGGTTTTCTACAAAATTTTTGGACAAAGCGGTATCGATGGATGTGGATCATCAGATTATATTTTAACGGCCCAGATCAGCTGTGGGGACGTCTCCGGTGACTTCCGGCCGTTCTGTGCGGCGGCGAAAACCTCGCGGGAAAACTTGAAACTGATGATTCCGTGCACCAAACGACTCAGGACCTGGACCAAACTGACAATGAGCTCAAGGTGACCTTACCTAGGGAAAAGATAAAGATTGAATCAGGTGGAGGATGGCTTACGACGTGTGGTGGCAGAGTCTAGGGTTTCGGTGTCGTGGCGGCTCAACTTAAAGGCGACGCGGAGGCTTGGCTTTGAGGAATAGTGAGGCGACATGCGACGCTAGCTATTTATGGCCCAGGCTGCTTCGAGGGCACTCCAACACGCAGTGTGGCAGAGGTGGACTCGGCGGCAGAGTCCCGGTTGGACCCGGCGAGGGGAAGGAGACGACTTCGGCGGTCCCCACCTGTCAGCGACCGACGATGCGGACGCAGGCGCGGCCTCCATGCGTGGTCGGTTGGGCATCGGCCCAAGAAGCAAAGGCAGCGGCGGCCTGGCGGGAAAAGGCCTATGGGCCAGAAAGAGAAAGGGGGAGGGCAGCGGTCCGCTGGGCCGATCGGGCCAAAATGAAGAAAAAAAGAGAAAAAGAAAATCCCTTTTTTTATTTGAGTTGTTTTCAAATGTAGTTTTCAAATCTTTTTGAATCCTTTTTCAATCTTGGTCAAAACCACACATTACAAAATAGAATATGCAACAGCATGAATGCACAGACATGCTTTTTGACCTACTTTTTATTTTATTTTTATAAAAATATTATTTCACCTAGGTTAAATGCTCGCCAAAAATACAAAATTAAATTATTTTGACTATTTCAAAGTCATGCAAATTTTAGGGTGTTACAATTCTACCCCCTTAAAATAATCTTGTCCTCGAGATTGAGCTGATACTTCCCTCAACAACTGCAGACAAGTCTGCTATACTAGGGAACCATTCGGATAAACTTCTCAAAACTTACCCACGACACCTCCTTGAGTCTCATATAACTGATTCACTGTGGTCATCGGTGGTGCTTGCACTGCTACTTCAACACTGATTCGATCCCCCTTTGGTGTTGTTAGAACTACCACTTTCTTCTTACACTGAATTACCACATTGTGTTGCTTCATCCAGTCCAACCCCAAAATCACATCAATGCTGGATGCACTCAACACAATCGGACTAGCAGTGAACTCTACCCCCCTTATAGAGATACTAACCAAGGGGTAATAATAAGAAGCTGGTATTCCTCCTCTGGTGAGTTCACTAACATAGGTTCTTTTAGGGCAAGTAGAGGTATACTATGTGTTCTAACAAATGCTTGTGATATGAAAGAATGCAAAGCTCCAGAATCAAAAAGAACAGTAGCGGATATAGAGTTGATACTGAACATACCCAGCATAATTTCTGGCGCCTGCTAAGTAGTAGCTTCCTGTGCAGTTTCGGTGGACATGTGGTTTACTCTTCCATAGGTAGCATAAGATTTCCTGTTACCACTATGCTTCCGTGGCATCTGTTGATTCTTCCTTGGACAATTGCTAGCATAATGCCCCACTTCACCAAAACTGAAACACCTAATGGGAATATTAGGGGCACTATTCTTTAGAGGAATGTTGTTAGGTGTACGAAGATGGGGAGCCTGATTACCCTGCTGCTGCAGTGTTTGCGGATTCTAATCTTGCTGTTGGTTCTGTGAGCGATTCTAGAATTGGCTATCCTGGCTAATTGGTCCTTGGTACCTCTAATGATAACCTGAGAGTTTGGACGAAAACGATTGTTATTTCCAGACCCTTGTCCTTCTATCCTCCTTTTCCTATCCCTGTCCCTGCGCATATGGTCAAGCACAATAGCGCTATTCACCAACTCCTGAAAACTGTCATACTTCTGTCCAGCCAATTGCAGCCTAAGTTCATAGTAGATCCCATTTAGAAAATGACGCCGCTTGTCAGCTTCTTCACGCACCTCATTGGGAGCATAGCGGGCAAGCTCATTGAACTTGTTGTGATACTCACTCCTAGTCATGTTGCCCATCCTGAGAGATCTGAATTCCTCTTGCTTCTGCTCAACAAGACCTTCTAGGATGTGGTGCGCCTTGAAATCCCTAATAAAATCTGCCCAAATGATAGCGGGAGCATTGGCGGGACGAGCAGCTTGATAAGACCCCCACCATGTTTGCGTAGCACCTTGCAATTGTCCAGACGCGTAGAGCACCTTTTTCGCATATTGCACTAAGCGAGGTTCAATTGCTTCTCCACAACACGTATCCAGTCATCAGCTTCCAGTGGTTCTATGGAGTGAGAAAACATGGGAGGATTACCATGCATGAACTCTCTACGCTTATCCCGTGGTGGTGGCGCGTATGGTACTCCCCCAGCTTGCATAGTCTGAGCCAACTGGGTCAAAGCTTGCATCATCTGAGCTTGTGAAGCCATGAACTCCTCATGGGTGACTAGTGGGGGATTGTTTCCAGTCACCTTCCGGTTACCTCTCCTAGACATCTGCACCAATTGATACAAGGGAACCCTTAGAACACCCAAGATTTCAATACTTGTCAGCTCTATAATGATTCTGAAAATTTTTGGACAAGTTATAGTTTCTGCAGTCCAGTAAAATAATCATAACCAGAGTTCTGTATGTCCAATTTAGACAAACTTTATATGGTTGGAAAGCTTAGGAAGTTATATACAACTCTCCTTCAGACTGTTTTACCATATTCAGCTGTTAAATAGGTCAAAATCAGCACGCAACGGAAACTATTTTAGGCATCAAGACTGTGCAGAAACTCTGACTTTGAAAGGTTATAACTCATAGCTCGGAGATGATCTAAGGGTGATTCTTGTGGAGTTGGAAAGGTACTGAAGTCTAGTTGTTTCCATCAAAATTTTACCAGATTTGTAGTAGCCAAACTCGAGGTATAACCGAAGTATTACAGACTGCTCCAGAATTTCAGCACAGGAAAGATTCGAGATTGACCAAACCAAGCTCTAATATATACCCCAAAGCTCTAATATGCTTAACTAAGGAACATTGCAGACACATGCCCACAAAGGTCCAGCACTCATTACAAAGATCCAAATCAATCATAAGAATAATGACAACACAACAAGGCACAAAAGTTCCACAAAGCAAAATTGACCGCACTTGCGATAATATCGTTTTCTTCATATTGAGGGCAAAGATCCTAATGCCTATCTTACGCAAGCAAAAGCTAAGAGAGAGTTCTAAAAGCAATTTCAAATCAATAAGTAGATGAGAACAAGAGATTTAAAATAAGTATCAAGGAGGAGGTAAATATCAAGGTAGGGATATAGTAGAGAAGAAAATATCAAGGTTTATAGAACAAGGTTTTTTTTAGAATCTTCTAAACCTTAAAACGACCAATTTTTACTAGGCTTGTGTCCTACAGTCAACCATACTCTGATACCAATCTGTCATATCTCATTTTAAAGGACTAAAGTAAGATATATAAAATCCTTATATGCGCCCCAGGATGTCGCACACATAAGTTCACAAATTATAAATAGTACCAGATCAGAGTTTATAACATAGCGCACGAATAGCATATCATTGTCTTTAATAAGAATAAGACATAATTAAGATAACTCCAGATGATGGCTCCACCACAGGGACAAGTCAACTGGTTGACACAAGCTAGTAGTCGTGTCGATAACTCTCACTCTAGTCTTGATCTGTTACCCATCCGGGATTTTCCAAGTAAAGAAATAAAACAAGTGTAAGTACATACGTACTTAACAAGCATAGAAGGGGTTCATGAGGCTCAATGGAAGTTGACACGGTTAAACTACAAGTAGCTTTTAGTGTATGTCATATTTTAGCGATTAGCATCAAGGTAGTATTAAACCCATAAACACATGATCAGATAAACATGATTAAGAATATGATAAAACAATGTTAACATGTAGCATAGGTTGAGTTGATGATCCAATTACATAAAAGTCTCCAAGGCCGCTCTAACCGTGAGCACGGACGATATATCGGTTTAACATTGCGCAAAGGTGTACACTTTCACTACGGGTCATGATTTCCAAATATATGGGTTTGCAACTCCCAGACACTCGAAAACCACATAAATCCACTCATAGGTTCGGCTAACAAGCTAGGGCCGCAGGGTCATTGAATATAGAAAACCCCCTCCCAATGTGGCACATCCCAGTTATAACACATAATGAAGAGGCAGCCCTATACCCAACTCACAGTTCCTCTAACTCGCTAGAAAAGGTCCTATGAATAACTAGAGCCAGAGCTATATAGCCCCCATAGCTGTACGTTATGTCCCGGATGATCACTTACAGTTTGGATCTTGTTGAGAGCCATCTTTTCATTAGTTGCACAGTCATTAATTAAGTTACAAGATCATGGTTATAAAGCACTAGCATAAACTACCCATATGCAACATCCCAGTTATCAAGGTAAACAGGTGATCAAAGTTAGGTAATCTTAATAGGGTAGTAAAGAGACACATGCAGATGATTTTAGTGTGTATAGTGAATAGGTAACAAGGATGGTCTCAACTATACTTGCCTTGATCAAAGCTTTTCTGAAAAACCTGCTGATCGTGAGTGTCGAAGAACTCTTGGTCTCCAATGAACGGCTCACTCTCTAGATCCGATCAATAATCAGCAACACCCAAGCATCGAGCAATCATACACGAGCAAACAAATAGACTTAAATTAGAACAGTACACTAATTTACAAAATAGATTAAAAGGGTTGATAAAGCTATCCTACTCATTGCTATGATCACACAGACGTAAAGATCACTGAAATTGGAGCTATAACGAGAAAGTTATGGATTTTACAAGATTTCTTATTATAAAATAATAGATTAAAATAAAACTCAATTTTCAAAAGTTGAAAATAAATCTAAAAGTGATACTAACACCTAGATCATGAAATTACAAATCTAACACAACTTGAACGGACCAAATCGGAGCTAAAACGGAGAAGTTATAAGCGTTTAAAAATAGTGGCAAACTTGTGAATAGAGGAAAACGTATTTTTGAAACTAAAAAAGGAAAATACGTGTTCTAGTGAAGGAAACGTATTCTGGCTCTGTTAAAAGAAAAAATACGTCTTGTTATGAACAAAGTGTATTTTGAATCTACTAGAAGAAAAATACGCTTTCCAGAAAACAAAGCATATTCTGCGGAAACCGCAAAGGGTTCTTAACAAAATAGATAAAAGAGTAGGGGGTTTTCTGCAAAATTTCCGGACGAAACGGTATCGACGGACGTGGATCGTCAGATTATATTTCGACGGCCCAGATCAGCTGTGGGGACGTCTCCAGTGACTTCCGGCCGTTCTGTGCGGCCGCGGCCATCGCCGGCGGCGAAAACCTCGCGGGAAAACTTGAAACCGATGATTCCGTGCACCAAACGACTCAGGACCTGGACCAAACTGACAAGGAGCTCAAGGCAACCTTACCTAGGGAGAAGATGAAGATTGAATCGGGCGGAGGATGGCTCACGACGCACGGTGGCGGAGTCTAGGGTTTCGGTGTCATGGCAGCTCGACTTAGAGGCGACGCGGAGGCTTGGCTTCGAGGAATAGCGAGGCGGCACGCGACGCTAGCTATTTATGGCCCCAGGCTGCTTGGAGGGCACTCCAATGCGCGGTGTGGCGGAGGTGGACTCGGCGGCGGAGTCCCGGTCAGACTCGGCGAGGGGAAGGAGACGACTTCGGCGGTCCCCACCTGTCAGCGACCGACGATGCGGACGCAAGCGCGGCCTCCATGCGCGGTCGGTTGGGCCTCGGCCCAAGAAGCAAAGGTAGCGGCGGCCTGGCGGGGAAAAGGCCTACGGGCCAGAAAGAGAAAGGGGAGGGCAGCGGTCGGCTGGGCGACCGGGCCAAAATGAAGAAAAAGAAAAGGAGAAAAAGAAAATCCTTTTTTTTGAGTTGTTTTCAAATGTAGTTTTCAAATCTTTTTGAATCCTTTTTCAATCTTGGTCAAAACCACACATCACAAAACAGAATATATAGCAGCATGAATGCACAGACATGCTTCTTGACCTACTTTTCATTTTATTTTTATAAAAATATTATTTCACCTAGGTTAAATGCTCACCAAAAAATACAAAATCAAATCATTTTGACTATTTCAAAGTCATGCAAATTTTAGGGTGTTACAGTCAGCACGATCAGCGATCTCAGTCCACATGCGATAGTTGAAGGCAGCCTGTTCATCATTTGGAGAAACCATTCCTTTACACTGTCTGTGCCACCTAGTCGGCTGGCTGCAAACATCTCACCTTCGCCCAAATGCCAACCCTTTCCCAGATAGACCTGACCACCGGGCACTCGACGAACAGATGCGTTGAAGTTTCTAGATTTCGCATACATAGCTGACAGAAGTATTCATTTGTCCATTGCCTCACCTGCAGTCTCGCTGCCGTCCATAATCTGTCCTGGAGAAGCAACTAGACGAAGAACTTACATTTTGGAGGTGCTCTTGTCTTCCATTTGAAGTGCTGAAACTGCAGATCATAGGCAGCCTTTGCAGAGTAAACTCCACTTGGCGATGGTGTCCAGATTATCCGGTCTTCTTCGGATTGCACAAGGAGAACCGACTGTAATCTGTCTGACAGCTCCAGGTAACCTGCTGACTCATACTGTAGTCAATGTCTCGAACCCAAGCGCTGTCAGTTAGTGCTCCCGCCACTGTGCGGTTCTTCCTTTTGCTGTGTTTGAAAAGGTTGGGGAACGTTTGAGCGGGCGCTTCACCGTGCAGCCAGCGTGAATGCCAGAAAGAAGCCCTATGACCGTTCCCAACGACCACCTCAGTGGCTGTATTGAAGAGATGCCTATCTTCGTTATCAGCTTCGATTTGCAGGCCCTTCCATGGCCTTTCTATGTCGTCCCAAGCATACTACAGCCATCGCAAACGCAGAGCTCTAGGCAAGGCCAATGGAGGCAGCACCTACGTATAGCCTCACAGAAAAAGGACAGGTCCATTAGGTGCGGATGAATTAAAGCTAACACCGCTCCAACGCTGGCCAATACTGACATCAGTGCCCTCTCATCCACTTTCCCCATTTCTTTTCTCTCTACCAGACGAATCTTCACTCTTTCCTTGGTGGCTTTAGCAACGTTGTCAGACGGGACAGTGAGCTCCTCTGCAGGATGCTCTGACAACCTGCGAGGCTACCGTCCTGTTGCTTTTTGGCG
Organism: Bothriochloa decipiens; assembly: GCA_023333625.1. Lineage (NCBI taxonomy): Eukaryota > Viridiplantae > Streptophyta > Magnoliopsida > Poales > Poaceae > Bothriochloa > Bothriochloa decipiens. The sequence continues at coordinate 586,345 of CM041636.1, read as the reverse complement.
TCCGAACCTAGCTAGACTAACAAGGCATCAAGATCCTTGATTCCCAGGCCTCCAGTATGCTTGCTTCGTCTACACAAAGAGAAAAGCAATGTGCTCCATCTCCACGCAAAGAACCTTTTATCTGTTCCGGCCTGCTGAGAATTGAGACCGATGCATCGTCCGTCCGAGTTGTCTAATCAACCACTTGCAGCCTGCAGGAGGCGATGCATCAAGGAGAGAGAGGAAAGATCGAACCGATGCAAGACTTGGAGTCGACTCCTGATACATTGAAAAATCGGTCCTACGCCTATTCGAGGTAGGACGCGGAGGTGTCGTGTGGGTGGTGTACGAGGGCAGGACCGTCGTGCCATGGTGCTTGGTGGCCGGGGATGTCTGCGGTGTCAGCCATGGGCCACGCCGGGGCCGGAACGGCGCGGAGCTCTGTGGCCGAGGTGGCTCTGTTAGTGGCGAAGCCGCGGGGAATCTCCGTTCGGCTGGGGACGCCGCAGCAGCCTCACGGTTACGGCGGCAGAAAACGACGTTTTCAGAAAGAGGCAGAAAAGGAGCCGAGAAGACGACACAGTGCGTTTTCCATTTCTAATGTGGGATCCACATTGCTTCCATGAAACGGATTCTTCCCTTTGGTTGGATACTTCTGTGCGACTGCAGATGCTCTAATAATAAGATCGAAAGGGCAGTAAATAATCTCAACAATATATCTTGGAACTGTACTATGTTCATCATCTCACTCTGACTCTGGGTCTGGCAGTGAGTAAAAATGGAGCATCTATGATCTATCTATTCCTTCCTTCCTTCATGTACACAACAAAGAATGGGGAATGAGACTGAGAGGCAGCTGAAAGCTGCTCTACTGTACTCGTACTAGCTAGTTGCAGAGGTGTTTGCAGAGCTCGTTGATCCTGTCCTGCGACGTGTCGGCGGCCGACGCCACAACATACGTCTCGTTCCTGCCGCCGGCGCAGACGACGGTGAGCGTGTTTTCCTGCTGCATCGCCGTGCACGTGGTCGGCGCCGCGTCGCACCGCCACCGCTTGGTGCGCACGCAGCTGAGGTAGTGGCACCAACTGCAGTGCTCGTCGGCGTTGTACCCGCGGAAAAGCAGCACCGTCGCCACCGTGAACCCGACCACCAGCAGCACGGCAGCCACCAGCCACAGCATGTACTGGTACGTCCTGTGCTTGCGTTGTTTCACCGAGACAACCGGCTCAGCTGCAGCCGCCGTCGTCGTCATCGGTTGTTCCCCTGGCTGCGCTGCTGCTGATACATGTCTCTGCTGGGTGAGCCAGGCGAACTGTGGCAGGACCAAGAAGACGAAGCCCAGGAGGAAGCCCGAGATGAGGTCGCCGATGTGCGCGAAGTTGTCCACCCGGGGGAGCAGCCCAGCGCCAGGTTCACCACGATCACAAGCACCACAGTTAGCAGCGCCGCCATCTGAGGGTCTGTTTGAAATGCAGGAATGCATAACAAAGGAATGAGAGGAAACACAGGAAAGTAGAAAACGAAGGAATGAGTAAAAGGTGGAAAACCACAGAATTCCAAAATACGGGAATGAGAACTTTAAACCGTTTGGATTAGAGGAATCCATAACATGGGAATGAAAAATACACACATTAGTGATCACATTAACGAACGTGATGAAAGATGATTTTTTTCTGCGACTAGATGAAAGATGAATTTTGTTGCATTATTACATTGACATGGGATGATTAAAGCATTAACCTTTAATTATCAAAGAAATATATGGATTAATTAATAAATACATCTGTAATTAGCAAAGAAATACATGGGATGATTAAAGAATCAAATAGAGGAAAGGAAAACTTAAAGGAAACATAGGATTAGGTGTTTGGAACAAGAATTGATGACAGGAAAATAGATTTGATGGTCCACAAATGGAGGAAAATATGTAGCCATTTACCAACACGAGATGAGCCACTGACATGCGGACCCAAGATGCTAGGACCCCTTGTCATTGTACGTAGGCTATTAAAAACAAAAGGCAACTTTGTTTTTATCCAGTCACTTCGATGCCTCATCCTCTTCCTCCGTCAGCTTCAAGCTTCATCCATGTCTATCTGCTTGCCTCCTCCCGTTAGCACTTGGGCAGCCAGGATAGAGGCCAGGGACAAGGCCAAGGTCGACGCAGCCTTGCTGGCTACCCATGCCAAGCCCCTCGAGCTGTTCACCCTGCTTCCCAGGTTCCTACACGCGCCGATGCCCGACGGATGCAGCAGCACCGTTGACCTCCATGGACATGCATGGTTCGCTTTTGACTCTTCGTTCTCTCTTTTGCACGCACGCGTTGCCTCGGACAAACGCGAAGGAAAGAAAACAACGGATCGGAATGGATGTTTCAATTCCTGTGAAATGGCCAGCCTGCTACAGGATTCCATAGGAAAGGAACCGACGATTCCTTTGTTCCAAACGCAAACAACGATTTCCTTTCCTCCATTTTAGATTCCTCCATTTTTCCTTTGGATTTCCTGCAATCCAAACGGGGCCTGAACCAAGAATTACAGACAACAGAGACTACTGTTCAGTGTTTATTCATTTTTAAATCACGTGGTCTTTTGCAAAAGATGAAGATTAAGCTGATCTGATGATTGAAATGCAAATGCACCTTGTTTGCGTAGAGTGGCCAGTTTGTTATGAGTTCCGAGAGCATGGAGTCAAGAACAGAGCACCGGAGGCCCCAACGGAGACATTGGACTGTATGAAGAGAGCAGACATGAGGTTCCCACCGAAGCCAGAGATGAGGTACACCAGACCGATCCTCACTGCATATTGCATATTGCATTGCGTGATAGGCATAAGTACTCGGATGAAATGATTTCCGGATTTCTACTAAAAGCTATTAATTTATCAGCATCATGGATAATAAGCAAGTTCCAAGTGTGACTGAAAGGCCTGCATCTGATATGTCAATTAATTTCAGCAAAGCTGGATGGAGTAAGTATGATCCTTACCAAACCCGAATTCTTGCTCGAGGCGTATGCCGATGATGACGAGGCAGAGCATGTTGATGAGCAGATGGACAAATCTGGCTGATCAGACACCATCCTTCGTGGCCATGGACGACCTTTGGCACATCGAGGGGCATCCTTGGTGTCCTGCTGCCGGTGACGAGCTGCTGCTGTTGCTTCTCCTCCATTGGATGTGGACAAGGCGACATTTGGGCCTTTCAGGGTGTGGTCTTCAGTCTTCACCTAAGACAACTAAACCGAGGAGCACAGACGACCAAGCAGCCGTGGATAGCGACCTGTTAATTACAGTATATACAAAGAAATCATCAAAGCTTGCTCAATAAAATTTCAGAATAGGAGTATATATGCAGTGCAGTCAAACTCTGCTTTCAAGTTGTCAACAGCCTGTAAGTGTAAAGTTAGTCCAATTCAAAATGCAATACAATTCATGTCTCAAGGCATGGAATCGAGTCATGGATTAAGCCGCCAAGAAGAAAGTGAGGAGCAGAAATATGTACATGTAGCTCATGATAAAAGGCAGAGACGCCTAGGCAGCCATGGAAAACACAAGAACGATAGATGTCAAGAATCGTGGAAACTCAGTAAGATCACCAAGTCGCAGAGTATTTAAAGCGAGGAGCACAGACACTCAAGCAGCCGAGTACAGTGATCTGTTAATTATGTAAAGAAATCATGTAAACTCGCTCAAGAGAACTTCAAAAAAAATGCTAATAATTCGGTCAAACTCTGCTTTCCAGTTGAAAAAGAAAAACTGTGTAAATTTTTTCCTATTTTAAAATGCAATTGAACTCATGTCTCATGACATGGAAACGAGGGTCCATATATGTAAATATAGCCACCAAGGGGAAAGCGAGCAGCACAGAGGCAGAGGATACATGAGAACTCAAAAATGAATAAGATTTGAAATATATATTATCTGCAAATTCGGTCTAGCATCAAGTAAGCGTTGAGATTTCTAGTGACAGCGCAAACATGTCCACCAAAAAACAGTTATGCATGCACCATACACACGGGAAAGATTGGTGCGTACTGTACCTTCAAGACGGGAATCTAGATACACTGTATGCACGAGGCCGCTGTCCAGTCGCTGCTGCAGAGCTGAAGGGAGCGATTTTATACCTGGGCACCTAATGATTTCAAGCTCACCAAGAGACGAGTACTCTTGTGGTTCTGGCCCACTGGGCAAGGATGCCAGGCTTATACAACGGGCCAGAAAGAGGAATTCAAGTGCTGAGAGATCTATGATGCGTAATGATTCTAGTGACCGCAACTCTGGGCAGTCGCAAATTGTTAGGTCTTTGAGTGCATCCAGCTGCCCTGATATGAACCGTAGTTTGGAGCAATCTTGAATATCTATTACCCTGAGGGACGAGGGAAGATCCGCAACATCTGACAACCCGTGACAGCTGTATATTCTTAGAGATTCTAGAAATGATGGAAGGAGGCTACCCCGCATAGATGGTGACAGCTTCTCCTCAACTGGTACGTCATTGGTACTACTAACCCCTTGATTTAACTGTTGCTTGCCGTACAGAGACTCAAGCTTAGGACACCATCGAACATCCACCCACTTGATAGCAGGGGAGTTGAAGACCTCTACCAGACTTTTACACACATCTATTTTAAGAGACTCTAGATGGGGCAAAAGTTGGCTCCTTCCTGTTGTTGCCTGGTCACGAGCATCTGCTGGTGCGTATCCAATTAGATTATTGCAGCTATCAATCGATAGGCTCCCCAAGGAAATCAAGCTTTCAAATACTTTCTCGGGCCAGTAGACAAGCTCATCACAGCGATTAATTGTCAGATCTTGCAGCTGCCCATAACAATCCCACCAGTGGGCTAGTGCGCATGGTTGCAAGAACAGACTGCACCTGTATAGTTTCATAACTACCACAGACGATGAATAGTCCCATTTCTCCTTCCCGTCCAGCTTGACGCCTGCTAAAGACAAACTGGACAGTGACGTCATATATCTGATTTCTCCCAGAGAAATTTGTTGATTTGCTTCACTCAAACCCAGTTCTTTGAGCTTTGGCGCCTTAGGTAGAGTTGTTAACATTGGACATATCTTGATAAAAATAGTCTCAAGCAAAGGAAATAGTGCAGGTTCTTCTTTAATTTCAGTGGCAGCCTCCCATCTCTCAAAGCTATATAAATCTTTCAATGTGAGATTCTTCAATACTGGAAATGCTGAGCGGGCCACAGTATAATCCCCACCACCATACTGTTCTCTGAGCACCGATGCTTCTGGTAGTGCTGCTAGATTTTTACAGCTCTCAATGTGCAATATCTCAAGCTGAGGAAAAGCTACTACACCACCATGCATTGCCTCACAAAATCCATGAAAATCATGAAGATTAACTAGCCTAATATTTTTAAGCTTTCCAAATGTGAAGGAAGTACAGCTGCTACACAAGAATTGCAACTTTCCCAATCCTTTCAAATCAAGGAGTTGTAGTTCTGCTAGCTGACACAATGGAGGAAGCTGCTCTGCTTTACTACAATTATATAACCGAAGCTCAACTATGTTTTTCAACATGCCCATCCATGAAGGAAAACTGGTGCCACAGTAGGAATATATTTCTAGAGCTTGCAGTCCATCATGAGCTTTAAGACTCTCTAGCACCTCATGACATTGTTGTACCTCCTCCTTACCACTTGTCCACTCTAGTGACAGTTGTCTCAGTTCCTTCTTGTCCTCAAGATTGGCTGCTTTTGCATTTCTTCTCCCTATCACGTTTTCAAGCTGCTTTAGCATTAATGAACCACCAATATTTAAGTCTTTTAGCTCTCCAAGACTGCTACAATTCAAGCCACTTCCCACTACAAACCATGTAATGGTTTGAAGCGAGGTGATTCGTCCAAGCTCTGGAGGCATGCACTCCAAAGCCCGGCACCCATCTGTGTAGAGATGACGAAGGGCAGTCATGTACTTCATTTGCTCCGGAAGTCGTCTAAGACGAGAGCATTCTGAAAGTTTGAGTGTCTGAAGATTATATAGGATGCTTATGTCATCTGGAAGTGCTACAATGCCATAATTATGTGAGAGATCAAGGTACCTAAGGTGGCACAGGTGCTTTGGTTTTATTGAAAAATCAGTGCATCGTTGCATAGAAAGTGCTCGGAGAGAACTATATTTTGATAAATCCAGCACACCGTTATTAGAATAAGCCAACATCATTGTTTGTATAGGTGGAGACATTTCCCTCATAGTACCAAATAAAGAGTTCAATTTCTTTTTGACTCTCCATGTTTGAAACAGTATATGGCGGGCAGCACTAGGAAGCAACTCACCACTTTCAACAAATTCATCAGTTATACAAACACACTCCTTTTCTGAAGCAGACAGTGCAACATCATGCATGAGGTCATGTATCTTCACAAAAGTTGTAGAGTTGTACCCAACACTTGTTTGCTCCTCATACTGGAAGAATGACCTTGAAACCATCTCACTGACAATCCGTTTACCCATGGTTTCGGCAGGTACCTTGTTTCGATCAAAGATATAACCATTGGCCATCCATAGTTGTATAAGCTGGTCCACATCAATTTGATAATCCTTTGGATACATAGCACAAAAAGCAAAGCATTGCTTCATGTCAGCCGGCAAATCATTATAGCTGAGCTTGAGTATAGGTAAAATTCCAGTCTCATCATCGCATATCATGCTTCGATGTAATACATTCTCCCATTCTTCCTTAGTGGGCTTTTTACACAATACAGACCCCAATGCTTTAGCTGCCAATGGAGATCCAACACATCTCTCTGCAATCGGGCCAATCAACTTAACTAGCTCCTCTGGCTTAGTCTTTTGGAAACTGAAAGCTCTTGTTTCAATAATTTCATGTATGAATTCTTTGTCCAGAATTTCCACTTCATGGTATTTATTTTTCCATGACTTGTTAGCTACTGTACCCATGAATCCAGCTATATCTTTATCACGAGTTGTCGTCAATATGGCACTACCAGCACCACCTTGTTTAAGACATGCCTTCAACTTTTCCCACTTGTCAACATCCTTATTCCATACATCATCCAATACAAGAAGGTACCTAATAGGAGCAATTTTTATGTTAGTACCTTTCTATGTTGCAAGGTACCCCTTCTGGTCAAATAAAAAAGTCATTTTGACCAGATTGACTAGTTCAAATAATTGATGATTTTGTTTGAAATTACCTCCTGTAACAAGTATAACACAGGCCCAAGAGAAAGTGCAAGAATTTGGGCCAACTTTGGGCCAGAAAGGGAGCCCAGCCGCCGCCACCACCGCAGGGCGCGGGCAGCTGGCGCCCTAGGCGCACAGACACACGTGGAACAAGGGGTGCAACCCCTGAGCCGCCGCAATCTGTCATCCAATCGGTTTCCTAAATTAGATCTCCTAGAAATATAAATAGTTGGACAAATAAAAGGAAGGGTCGAATTGTAAAAGAAGAGTCCGTATTATAAGGATCTCCTAGTTTGCTTAGAAGTCAAGCTAGTCCGACTATAAATAGGAGATGTAACCGTCGTGAATCAGGAAATAAAGAAAGGGGTCAATCCCTTATCTTCTCTTCCACTCTCCTCCTACCCCCACGCCGCGGCCCACCTCACCCGCGCCGCACCACTGCAAGCCGCGCCGCCGCCCGCCGCCATGTACCCCTACGTTAGACCCCTTACACCTGGTATCGGATGACTGGTTCGATCCCACGCCGTTGCCATGGCCAAGTTATCTGAGATCGAGGAGCTCCTTCAGAACTTCGCCGCCAAAATGGATGATCTCCATGGATAGCTCGCCGCCGGCAACGCTTGTCTCCAATAGCTAGAAAACAAAGACGCCGACAAGACCACGCCCACAATGACTGACAAGATCGAGACTCAACCGGTGGTCGCACACACAACCACGCCAACCGTTGTCAACATCAACTAGCACATCAATGTCCAGGCAAGACGGGTAAGCCAGGAACAGGAGTAGGCGCCCACACCAGCGACCAGGCGCGGTCAATGCCTACCATCCTCCACACCAACACCATCATCATCCACCAATGACATCAACAACCTCACAATGTTGATTGGTAAGCAAACCTCTGAGGTACAGGGAACTTTCCCGATGTATCTCAAAGGTTTCATCAGCAGAGCAGGTGCCAACATCCTCGTCGATTCTGGAGCCACGCACTACTTCATCAACCTAGGCTTCGCATGAGATATCGGGCTTAGAGAGCACCGCATCCATAGCATCATCATCATTGGCAATGGAGAAGGGATGCCGATCATCCTCCTTCGACATACCTGTGTGCATCGCCAGCAACGTCTTCTCCATCGACGCGCACCTCATGGAACTCAGCCACAACATCGACATCATCCTGGGCGTGCCTTGGCTAAAAAGCCTAGGGCGTATTATCTGGTACTTCAACAACGGAACCATGACTTATGACAGAGAGGGACGCAGGCACACCCTCACTACTATCCAGAACCGACATCCTCCATCCAAAGAGTTGGGACGGCCAACATCTTTACTACCATGGCATTCAGGAGCAAGGTCACCAGCACAACAGAGCCTACCAATGCACTGGATTGCTTCAACAACCGCAACCACCCTATCTTCGACGAACTACGCCAAGCAATCGAGGAGCACGGTGAGTTGAAGACAGTCACCTCGACCATTACAAATGGCAAAGCAGTGGAATATGGCACCTTGACGACGGACTCATCTTCTTCAATGATCGCCTATACGTACTACCAACAACACCACTGCTACAGGATCTCCTCAACATCATGACAAAAGATCAGAAGGGACTTCAAATGCTAGCAATTGGAGGACATCAACAGCCAACAGCTTACCAAATCAATGGGATGCCTTCATTTATACTACTTCTAGTGACGTGGCCAAAGCATCACTCAGTGAAACCAGCTACCACAATATTCATTGATAGCGAGGGTCATCTACTTGCCAGGATTCAAAACACTTCGATCAACCTCGACAAGGATACTAGGTGCCATAGACTCCTTCCCAATGCCGTGGACACTGACTCCTTCCTGTACAGCGACATGATCGACCTGACGATCGACCCAACGACGCTGACTACTCGAACAATTTGGCACCAATTACCATTGATCATCGAATCCAGTACTAGAAATTACATTCGACGCTTCGACAACCTCCCAAAGGTAATGGCTACATTCAAAATATATGCCTCAGTCTACAAGCATATCCTATGGGCAGTACAAGGAGGACCACACAAGGGACCAGGATCAGACGCCTGCACCTACCACCTCTTCGGAAACATAGGTGACCTACAATATTGCTTCAACTTTTGGCCGCTTCGCACTAAAGAGATCATCAGCAGCAACGACCCAATGGAAGGCTACCTTGAATGCTTCCTGGAACAACTCCCGACAACCTCAACACTACCTCCCTTCGGCGTCGATAGTTGGTCCGTATTTCACCGCGTGGACACGTCGAATGGAAAAGAGGCAGGCACTGTAACAAGTATAACACAGGCCCAAGAGAAAGTGGAAGAATTTGGGCCTAAAAGGGAGCCCAGCCGCTGCCACCACCGCAGGGCACAGGCAGCTGGTGCCCTAGGCGCACAGAAGCACGTGGAGCAAGGGGTGCAACCCCCGAGCCACAGCAATCCGTCATCCAATCGGTTTTCTAAATTAGATCTCCTAGAAATAGAAATAGTTGGACAAATAAAAGGAAGTGTCGAATTATAAAAGGAGAGTTTGTATTATGAGGATCTCCTAGTTTGCGTCAAGATAGTCCAGCTATAAATAGGAAATGTAACCGTTATGAGTCAGGCAATAAAGAAATGGGTCAATCCCTTATCTTCTCTTCCTCTCTCCTCCAACCCCCACGCCACCGCCCACCTCACCCGCGCGCTGCCCCTGTGCCATGCCGTCGCAAACCGCGCCGCGGCCCGCCACCATGCCCTCGTGCCGTCACGTGCCCCCCGCTTTAGACCCCTTACACCTCCTGATGTGACCAGAGGGAGTAGTAATTGGGTGCGTGTATGCTGCTCGACTTGTAATCTGCTAGTGGATATTTGCATAAAAAGTGTTGCTATACGGCCATTACAATTATTGTCTTTGTCCTCTTTTGTGTTTAATTGATATGCTGCATATAGTCTATAGGAGAATCATTATTATGTAATCTTTTCTTTCAAAAAAACCATAATGTGATCATTTTTTTTTAGCGGGGGATCATGATGTGATCTAAGATATTTGTAGTAGTTATATATGTAGAGACTGCAGACCTCTAAGACAAAAATTAGTAAGACCTAATATGCCATGTTTGGATGTGGGTGGACCTATATAATTTTATTGGTCAATAATTCAAGTTTCCATTTTGGAACCATATTGTATTTTTTCAGGTAAAACACAATAGTAAATATTTCTTTAGGCGCCAAAAACCTGAGTGAGAAAACTGGACTGTCTTTTGTGCTACTTTATTTTACAATCCATACGTAAGCTTGTGTCACCAAAAGATTTCATAGGGGTACACAATATACATGACATGATGCACTAAGTGCTTAGCAAGAATACACAAAAAAAATAAAAGGAGAGAGAGTTGAGTTAGCAATAAGCTCCAGCAGTAATACCTTTTTCCTCTAAGATGTTCCTGAAGCTTGTTGAGTGCCTCCTCCAGGATTGATCCCGAAGCATTACATATCTTGTTGGCAAGATTACAGACATTGAAATCATCTGAGACACACACCCACTTTCGTAGCTGGAAATGCTCCTTGACCTGGGGGTCATTGTAGATGAGCTGAGCGAGGGTGGTCTTGCCTAGTCCTCCCATTCCAACGATGGGAAGAACTAAAAGATCACCACCACTGCTAGCTTGATGACCGAGCAACATCTCAACAATTTTCTTCCTCTCCTTCTCTCTTGATCTGCTAACAATATTTTCAGGATCGACGATAACAGAATCCGTCTCACGCCACTCCTTCCATGCTGGTGCCTCGAGCTCAAGCTTGTTGAATCCAAAGGCGTTCATTTCATCCACAAGGACCTTGAAGGTGTCAACAATGCTGCGAAGCCTATAGCCCATCTTGATATGGAATGCAACACGGTTGTGAGTAGGGAAGAGTTTTACTCTGGCCATAATGCCAAGCTTGGTGACGTGCCCATTCTTCTTGGCTCGACGGCGGAGCGCCTCGTACTCGAAGTCATCAAAGACCTCGTTCGCCTTGTATGCCGCCGCCTTGAGCTCCTCGAGCCATTTCTTCACTCCTCGGCGAGACGCCTGCTTCTCGGCGTCGGTGATGACGTCAAGGATGGCAGGCAGCCAGCGCATGAGGGTCTTGTGGTGCTTCTCCATGCCCTCCATTACATTGTACTGATCCAGGAGAGAGCTGGAGACCTTCTCCTGCACCAGCGACAACAGTGGGGCGACCACCAGGCTGGCTGCTAGTTCAGCCATTGGAGCGAGCACTGAGCAGAGCTCTGGATCGAGAACGCGCACTCAGAGAGAAGAGGGCGCACGGGTGGGAACACAATGGCGTGGTGGAGTGTAGAAGACAGAAGAGAATGCTGGCTTTGGAGGAAAACAGAGTAATGGTGCTTTGGAGGGAAACGGAGGGGGGCTGGGCATCGGCTTCCTAGCTTTGCCCATCAGCACAGCAAGGCATCTTTGGTTGCTGAATTCTAATGACAGGGTACTAACTAATATGGTACATTACGGCTGGCTGGAAATCGAATGAATTCTTTTCCCTGCCTCTCTCTGTCTTCATCTCTCCCTCTTGAAGGGTGTGGCTGTAATCGAATAAATTCGTTGTCTTTGTCTCATGGAAATACCAAGTGTACATGGAACTTTATCTAAAAAAAAAAAGTGTACATGGAAGTCACCCCTGAAGACTGAAACGGTACCGCATAAGAAAATCTCGCATTGTGCTTCAGTTTGGAATTGTATTATACTTGTATCTCGTTCTGACAGCAGAAAAGCTTCAGTATGCTTCCCTCATGTACAGCAAAAGAAAAAAAAAAGCAAAAGCAATGCATCTGTCCCTTCCTTCGTGCCCACTGAAAGAACATTTATCTGTTCCTGTTGAGAACTGAAATCGATGCATCGTCCTTGCTGGCACAAGAACGAGTCAAATTAACCACTGCAGGACAGGAGGGCAGGAGGCGATGCATTAGGAGCCAGGGAAGAACCGATTGTTGTCTTGTTCTTTGATGGAAAACTTCGGTTATCCGGTTCAGAACTGAAACCAAACCGAAAGAACCAAAAACTGAATTGGTCAGTTCCTAATTTCTTCAAGAACCGATCGGTTCCAGTTTCTTAGGAACTGAATTTTCTAAGTAACCAAGGAACCAAAACCGAACCGAACCGAATGCCCAGGGCTAGCTGTGGATGTGGCGATGGGCGGTGGCGGCAGGAGGAATCTCCGCTCGGCCGGGGATGCGCGGCAGCCTCTGGTCACGACGGCGATAGATAGGCGGCGGGTGTTGGCAGAAAAAAAAGAGTTTTTTAAATAAAATCTAAATGCTACTTTATGGGCGCGCACCCGCAGAAGCTAACGCAAGCACACCTGCAACCTACCCGCAACCTAATCCTCCCACCCGCGCTCTGTCAGGCTCGTGCTCGCTCTCTCTCTCTTGCAGCGCAACCCTCTCTCTCGTCGGCGCCCGGTGGCGATCTCTAACCCACAGCCCTCCACATCCTCACGCCCACTCGCCCCACCCATGTCGGCGCTCTCCTTCCTCTCTCCCCTCCGGTGAAGCCCTTGACTGACGTTCATGGTGGACGCGGTGGCAATGGCCATGGCAGGTTCCGGCAATGGCGAGGTAGGCGTAGGCCTCCACCACCTCCTACTCATCCTCCTCTCCTCTCCTCCTGGATCTACGTTTCTAGGGTTCCAGCGAGCTCAACCAGGTCTTCCCCAACTCAGGCGGGTATAGATTGTCGGTCGGCCGGGGGGAGGAAGGAAAGACAGGCGGTGGGGTGGTCGTCGAGCGGCTTAGGGAGCTGGGGGCGGTGGCCGGGCTAGGTCTAGGATGGGGGCACCATGGCCGGACTTCGGCAGAGCTCATCAGAGTTCGCCAAGACGCATCGGGGGAGGGGAAAGGGGAGGGGGAAGGGAAGGGGGAGAAGGCGGTCACCGCCAGCAGTACGGTAGGGTTTCGCTGGAGCTCCAGCGAGACCCTACCACTACCGGCGGGGCGGTGGGTGCCGGGACAGTCGGAGGTAGTCGGAGGCGGGGGCGAAGGAGAAGACGAGAGGGAGGAACGCCTTTGCGCATGCAGGCGGGTGTGCAGGTTGAGCAGTTAACGCCCGCGCGTGCTAAAAAAAGAAAAGAGAAGCAGGGGGCAAAGGAGTGGGGAAGGCTTCACTCTTCGTTGTGACTTTTTCTCATGTGGGACCCACATTGTTTTTTACCAGAAACGGAATCATCCAATAAGAAGCAAAGATCGAAACGGCAGTAAATAATCTCAACAATCTGTTCTCGAGCTCTATGTTTGTTCATCATCTCACTCTGACTCTGACGCGCAGTGAGTAAAAATGGAGCATCTATGATATATCTACTGCTTCATGTACACAAAGAATAGGGAATGACTCTGAAGCTAGGTGCACAGCTGGTTGCAGAGGTCGTTGATCCTGTCCTGCGACGCGTCCGCGGCCGACGCCACAACATACGTCTGGTTTTTGCCGCCGGCGCAGACAAGGGTGAGCGTGTTCTCCTGCTGCATCGCCGTGCACGTGGTCGGCGCCGCGTCGCACCTCCACCTCTTGGTGGGCACGCAGCTGAGGTAGTAGCACCAACTGCAGTGCTCGTTGGCGTTGTACCCTCGGAACAGCAGCACCGTCGCCACCGTGAACCCCACGACGAGAAGCACGGCGGCCGCCAGCCACAGCACGTACTGGTACGTCTTGTGCTTCCGCTGCTTCACCGAGACCGCCGGCTGAGCAGCTGCCGCCGCCGGTGGTTGCTGCCCGTCAGGCGGCGCTGCAGCGGATACACGTCTCTGCTGGGTGAGCCAGGCGAACTGCGGGCGGATGAAGACGACGAAGCCCAGGAGGAAGCCCGAGATGAGGCCGCCGATGTGGGCGAAGTTGTCCACACGGGGCAGGAGACCCAGCGCCAGATTCACCACGATCACCAGCACCAGGGTTACCAATGCCGCCACCTGTTTAGTGTTTATTCATTAATCACAGAGATCTTTTGCAAATGATGAAGATTAAGCTGATGGGAATGCAAATGTACCTACCTTGTTTGCGTAGAGTGACCAGTTTGTGATGAGTTCAGAGAGCATGGATCCAATGAGGCCGAACAGAGCACCTGAGGCGCCAACAGAGACATTGGACTGTATGAAGAGCGCCGACATCAGGCTCCCGCCAAAACCAGAGATGAGGTAAACCAGGCCGATCCTCACTGCACATTGCATTGCATCATATATAGGCATAAGTACGAGGCAGAGCATGTTGATCAGCAGACAGTATTATGTGGATGGTATGTATCATGACTTACCAAATCCGAATTCTTGCTCGAGGCGTATGCCAATGATGACGAGGCAGAGCATGTTGATGAGCAGATGAACAACTCCGGCGTGGAGCCACATGCAGGTGATGAGACGCCATCCTTGGCGGCCATGGACGACCTTAGGCACATCGAGAGCCCCCATCTTCACTAACCTGTCATCGACATTGAGATAAAAATAATACATTGTTTTCAGTTTAGGCTCTGAACGTACTGCTAGCACAACAATCAAATCTTCTTCTTTTTTCGCCAAAAAAAGGGGGCTCAAGCCAAAGTGAAAACTCTATTTTATTTTTATTTTTTTGTAGGTGAGAAATGCCATATGTCGTCATCCACCTACTCTTCTTTGACTTTGCAATATGACCTTTTTGTAATCTATATTCAAAGAAGTCTAACAAAGATATCAGCACAAGTGCATAGAATAGAAAAATGGACAGCGATTTTGTCTTACTCGGTATGTGCTTCATCATCAGTAACTAGTGTCTGTCAGTTTCAGTGGACGAAATCACCGTGGCCCGACGAAGCCAAATGACCCAACTCAGCAAGGAAACTAGGCTGAACAGGGGCATGCAATGCAATTCCAGTTTAACAGACTGAACGAACTCTCTGCTGAGTGCTTCTTGGGTGGGCCCACACGTACATCGTACTACAAGTATACCATTATCATCCCACAGCTGCAGTTGCTGGTTGATGCTTGTTCTAGTAAATCAAATGGTTTGCAGTTGCCAGAAATTAATTAATTAACATGGCCTGGCATTGTAGTTGTAGCCCGCCGGCAACAAAATTAATTAACAAATACCTACTAGCAAAGTTGTCGGCTTTGGTATTGCTAGAATGAACAATCATGTTTAGCAGTAGCAAACTGAGTATCCTATCAAGGAACTGGATGGTGCAAGCAAAGCAACACCATTGGAATGCAAGAAAGGAAGGAAGGAAAGAAAAGCAATCGCGTGACGACGTACGTGGCGGAGGAAGGTCCGAGGAGCGGGTTCTCGCGGAGCGGCTGGAAGGCGAAGCGGCCGAGGAACCCGGCGGCGCAGTTAGAGTTGTGCCTCGGGCAGTCGTTCACGTACATGGTCACCAGGAAGATGGCCACGCAGGCCACGGTGGCGGCCGACACGAGCCACGGCGACCAGCGCCGGTAGTACGGTCGCGCCCTGATCACCTGCTGATACTGGTGGCGGCGGTGGTGCGCGGGGGGGCTGCTGGCGCCCTGCTGCTGCTGCTGGTGGTGGTCGGAGTGCGAGAAGGAGGACGGCCGCTCCACCAGCACCTGCACGTCCTCCTCGTCGCCGCCGCCGCCGCCCGCCGGCTTCGTCATGGGTGATGGATGCGTCGGCGGCCCCGGCAGGCCGGCGATGGTGGATTGGATGTGTGTTGTGAGTTGTGCGGATATGATTGGTGGACGGATGTGTTTGTCGTGTGGGACTGATGATCAAGTTTTGGACAAGACAAGAACAAGATGTGATGATGAAGGATGGAATTGGCCGGCCGGCCGGCTGCCCGGCGTTGCAAAAACAAAAAAAAAGGGTCTAGGAGAACGTGAGGAACAAGGAGAGGAATCACTCGGATCGATCTGTAGCCTTCCTGCCTCTAGTAGCAGAGGAAGAAAGGAAGGCGTGTAGCAGATGAGGGCAGGTGAAGTAGACCGACTACTGCACGAACCACAAAGGATGCGGCGGAAAGGAGGAGAAGAAGCTTTCCTTCCCTTCTTTCCTTCTTCCTTGACACCTTGACAACGCAGGAAGGTTTACTGCTTCTTCAAAATTCCGCGTTTGATTGATTGCTTCCCTTGTTACTCTCCTATAAATAAATATATTCCATAAATAAATATATATACAACTGTTGCAATGCGTGTTGCATTGCATTGGGTTGGGTGCCCAGGTGGTGTACAGATACATTTATACATTTTTTACAAAACAAATGCATATAAGGAAATTGATTAAAGTGAATAAATGGATAGGGATATATTATATAATAAAGAAAGAAAGAAAGAAAGAAAGAAAAAATTAGTCAACTGCCCTGGAACTGCACAATGCCAAAGAGAAGGATTGGGTACGGAAGGTGGCGTAGGTGGCCTGCCACCTGCCAACTCCAGCGGACCAAATCGATGTCCCGGCCCATGAGTAGTCGGGCCGATACAGGTCCACTATTATTGGGTCGTGCAGTATCACGAGACAGCTGTGCTGGGCCTCGCACACCTGCTACATCTTATCGTAGGCCCATTTTGAATGAACTGACTTTTTTTTTTCTTGACTTGGGCTATTCATTCTGCCGACACTACAAGCCATCGTTTCGAAGGCCCAGTCCAGGTATTCGCCTCACCCAATTAGCATCTCACCCTAAAAAAAAGGGGGAATTAACATTCATTTTATTTGTTTTTATTTACCAATTTCTCTTCTTTCAAGGATTTCATTGGTTTTATTCTACTCTCTGTTTTGGAACCGAAGGATTCTTTGGGGGGTTTTGCCTACCAGTTGTTCCTTCAACCGGTGCTATATCAAATTTGTAGAAACAAGTCGTTTTTTTTAGTCTTTATCAAACCTTATATGGCAAGAATGTGTGTTTTCCTCTTACGAGAAAACAGTATAAGCTGGCTTATCAGCCGCTACAATTATAGGTACCTTCCTTGGCAAATATCATATTAGATATGAGGGTATGAGATGTACACGTACTATATGATCCTAGAATATTGATCTTTTTTAATATATCTTCACAACCATGTGCGTCTTTAGATATCAATCGTTAATCCAGGCATATGGATTGGAGCATTTGGATGTTCGGAAATGACGACATCTTTTCCGAGTATTGTACTAGGATGATCTTTTAGAAACAATTTTCTTTATCTATCCGCCGACTTTTGTTTTCCGGAATTGAGAATGACGTCCATAGAAAGGGACGGAGGATTAAGTTTGTGTTTAGTGAAACTTAATTAGAATAATATATCTGTACATAATACGTATGAGTGATAAGGACTGCAACGGTGCATGTATGTACTACTCATCATCTTGTTCTCAAAGCTGCTTCTACCTTTGTTTTTGTATGGTCAAGACTGACTGCTTGACTTTTTGGACCCATGCATGGTTCTTTCCCGTGCCACCTGCTCCATATATCGCGTTCGTATCCTTTCGGGTGACGAAAACAGGATTGTTTATTCTGGCCTACGTCTCACTGCTCTGATCAGGTTCATGTTTTAATTAGGCCTCGTTTGTTTTTCAACTAAAATAGCTTATATAATTAGACGTGGCTTATGGTAACATATTAACTAGATGCTGAAATAAGCTGCTTTTTGATGGCTTATTACTTGAGTTTATTTATATATGTTGACATCTTAGGTAGCATTTGGTTGGAAGATAATTAAGATGGGGGCATGATAGTCATGTCTTTGATTCTAGAATGAGATAATTCGGTTTTCTATTTGGTTCAGAGTGACGAGATTGACCCCATTTTTTGTTTATTTGGGGTATCAAGAGTCAGATCACCTCAATATGGAGCCCACAAGCTAGTCATTTTTTTTTCTGTCCTCTTCCCCGCTCCTCCTCTAGGCCTCAATATTTTCAAATTGCACATTCAAATTGCTAAAACTACATCTACTTCTAATCCTAGTCCCCATACAACTCAATTGCACATGTGACTCCGATCCAACTTGCACATTCAACTTCCTAAACTTGTTGCAAGGTCTCATCCTAGAACATGAATTTTGGAAGCCTGAACTAAAATCATTATGGACCGAGGACAAATTTAAGAACAGTTTATGAACGATCTCTAATCCCTCACTAGAGATTTCTCTTAACACACAAGCTATCCACGTCACAATCCACTAGAAAAACTTGTATTTATAGCCAACTAGCACAGTATAACTATCTCTTATATAACTTGCATTTAATTGTTTATATCAATGTGTCAAACTATTCATCCAAATTAATTTGCAATAATTTCATTCATATAATTATAAATATAAATAGTCTAACTTTTTTTTAATTATCCTAGTAATACTTTATTATACAATACATGGAAATATTTACTGTACTTTTTTTAAAAAAAAATATCTAGTTAGATTTCAATAAGTTTGCCTCTAGGAGATGTGTATTTATTTTGGGATAATGGAGGGTTTAGTGAAATAGCCAGTGCTGACAGATGGGATATATGAGTCAACGCCTCGTGCGTTCCGAAAGTCTTTGGCAGCTGATGTCACACTCGCAGATCGAGTACGTACAGCTAGCGGGCAGCCTTGACTGTCCATGTGTCACTCTCCGTCTGTCGTACGTGTCCACCTCCGAATCTGGGTACTCGTACGCATTGCTGCTAGCTCATGCATGACGTCATACTCGGACCTAGCTATCTCCTTGCAAGCTATATTCTCCATCGATCGCTTCTGCAAGCATTGTTTTTTTTTAAAAAAAATCTCACAAGGTATATAGTGGGCGTACTACTATGTACAAGAAGTGTACTGTGCAATGGAGCACAATCATCCTATGATAACTAAATTATACCCGACCGGCCTTTTTTTTTGTCTTATTGCGTCGTCGCATGTTGCATTGCACGTAGTTTCTCGCGTTACGTTCCAATCATGTTTTTTTCACGCTCGTAACGAGTCCTATTGAAACAAAGAAATATAGGCCGGCTTGTCATC